>AWOL01S0028511.1:115747-180587 GCA_000715115.1 Nicotiana otophora | reverse complement strand
AATTACACGTAAAGAAATGACATTATCCTAGTCATCTCTACTTATCTTCAAAAGATATCCAATTCATTTCTTGGAAAAGATTATATACAAAAAGGCAAAACAAGGAATGAAGATTCATATATCTAATGATGAATGCTCAAGTTGCCGTTGCTTATATTGCTGGAATTTGGACCTTGCTTCATACTCTAATTGATTAAGCACCACGGAAACTACAATATTTGCAAGACCAACTGATCGCTCCTTGCCCGGGTAGATTTTGTCTCAAGAATATTATACGAATTTTTCCTACTCCATTATGTTAAGGTTATCCCATCTTTCTTTTGGCATGATCCAAGTAATGACACGTAAACGTAATATTATTCCATAAGTGGTTCAACTCTTAACAGTTAAGAAAGTCTATATTATTTATTCCTGTAAAGTTATATCCAAGTATGTCTAAATATGTTCCTAAGTCTCTATTGAGGTATAAGATAAAGATGTTAGTGTTCATAATGGTATTATATGCACCATGCATTTACCACCGAGCTACGGCCGGTTGGGCAGTTACATATTTACCACCGAGCTACAGCCGGTCGGGCAGTCATGCATTTACCACAGAGCTTCGGCCGATTGGGCAGTTATATATTTATCACCGTGCTACGGACGGTCGGACAGTTACCACTGATCAGTTGAACAGTCATACATCATACGAAATGGATAATAGAAATAGTCTCAAAGAGAAGCACTATGTATGTAAGTATAATAAGTATGTATATATGGTGGCACTTCAGAGATTCAAGTTGATTCTTATATGTATTTAATTAATGTTGACGTATTGTTATGTTTCAGTTCTGCCTTACATACTCAGTACATTATTTGTACTGACATCCTTTTGTTGGGGACGATGCATTCATGCCTGCAGGTATAGATAATCAGTTGGACGAGCCCTCATAGTAGACGAGGTTAGCATTCAGCGAAGGATCGGTAAGACTCCACTTCATTCGGAGTGCAGCCGAGTCTATAAGTCATCGTGTCAGAGTTTTGTTACAGATTTATGGGTAGGCCGGTACCCTGTCTCATTTAATGTCAAATAATCTTAGAGGATTTGTACATAGAGGTTCATTTTGTACAGTATATCAGAGGCCTTGACAGCCCATATGTATTCATGTTTTAAGAAAGATGGTTCACTGATACAATGTTTTCCTACTTACAGTTGTACATTATAAATTTGTGGCCATGTGGGCCCAAGATAGTTACAAAAGGAATGAGTTCAGCTGACTCGACCTATGTATGTTCTAGTTTTGGTCGAATGATCATGAGTTACAGAGTGGTTCGCTCGGGCCAGTACTGCACCGGGTGCCAGCCACGCCTCCCCAGGTTTGGGGCGTGACAATTTTTCTGTTTTACTTTGAACTTGCCCGAAGTGTTAGTCCCCGAGTGGAGTGGTCGTGGCCTATAAAAATCGAGGGTTGCCTAAAAGGTCTTATGATCTTGGAGTTTTAATGATTCAATCTCGTTTATTGTTCAGATGGCATTCCCCGAGCGTGGGGGTAATTATCTGAACTCTGGTTATGGTCGGCCTTTAAGCCTATTTACATAATAGATCGAGAGTATAAAATTGTAAAGTAGAAAATTTTTTCTAAGGCATGAGATATCGAAAAAGAAAAATACTTCTCTTTATAAATGATTATACATGAGTACTTGTTCTGTGCCAGGGCTCGAGCAAACTACGCGGGCACGATTCATTTGACCGTTTGGCCCTTTTAAATTTTTCCTATTGAGACCCTGCTGCCATGAAGTAATTTCTTCGCATCAAAGTTGACATTCGACGGCAATGCCCTCCTGTATTCGAGGTTGATTGTAAAGAAACCTCGGATACTGTTAAATTATTCTAAGTTAGTACGATCAATGGTTGCCTCATTAAAAACCTCACCGAAATACCCATTTGGGACAAAACCGGTCTAAGGGAAAAAGAGTGCAATGCGTGCTTTCAGACCTAAAGGCTTCGTGTGGAAGAATCCATCGATGTTTCTGGTCGAACACCTGCAAGGGTTAGTTTAAAATATAAATGAAAATGGAAGGGGCCGTATCTTAGCAGTAGTATCGTTTTAGGTATGATACGTTCCAATTGCTCGGCAGTTGTTCGCCATTCATCGTGCCGAGCTTGTAGGATCCTTTTCTGATGATTTCGAGAACCTGGTACGGTCCTTCCCAGTTCGGACCCAGTTTCTCTTCATTCGGATTTCGGGTGTTGAGGGTGACTTTTCTTAGCACCAAGTCCCCGATGTTAAAATGTCAAAGATTGGCTCTTCGATTGTAGTACCTTTCGATTCGCTATTTTTGAGTGGCCAATCGGACGAGAGCGGCTTCGCGTCTTTCGTCCAACAATTCTAGGCTCGTATTCATGGTCTCGTTATTCGACTCCTCTGTTGTATATCGAAACTGGATGCTAGGTTCTCCGACCTCGAACGGGATTAGAGCTTCGGCGCCATAAACTAATGAGAACAATGTTGCTCCGATGTTGGATTTCGATAATTTGCGGTATGCCCATAGAACCTCGGGTAGTATTTCTCTCCATTTTCCTTTGGCATCGGTCAATCTCTTGTTAAGATTTTGGATGATGGTTTTGTTGGTCGATTCGGATTGTCCGTTCCTGCTGGGATGATAAGGTATTGATAGGATCCTTTTGATCTTGTGATCCTCGAGAAATTTAGTTACTTTGCTGCCGATGAATTATTTTCCATTATCACATACAATTTTGGAGGGCATCCCGAATCGACATATGATGTGGTCCCATATGAAGTCTATGACTTCCTTTTCTCTGACTTTCTCGAAAGCCTGTGCTTCAACTCATTTAGAAAAATAATCAGTCATAAATAAAATAAATTGAACTTTACCTGGGGCCGAAGGGAGAGGGCCAACAATGTCCATTACCCATTTCATGAAGGGCCATGGGGACAAGACCGAGTAGAGTAGTTCCCCGGGTTGATGAATTATGGGTGCATGCCTTTGGCATTTGTCGCATTTTCGAACGAACGCCCTTGCATTTTTTCCCATATCAGTCCAATAGTACCCTGCTCTGATTAATTTGTGGATCAGCGATTCGGCACCGGAATGATTTCCACAAGTGCCCTCATGAACTTCCTGTAGGATGTAGTCGGTATCTCCCGGTCCCAAATATATAGGCAACGGTCCATCGAACGTCTTTCTAAACAACGTTCCGTCTTTGGACAAAGTGAAATGTGCTGCCTTTGTGCGCAGAGCTCTCGACTCCTTTGGATCTGATGGAAGCTTCCCGTTCTTTAAGTACTCTATGTATTTGTTTCTCCAATCCCAGGTTAAACTTGTGGAGTTTATCTCGGTGTGACCTTCTTCGATTACCGATCTCATGAGTTGTACGATAGTCCCCGAGTTGAGTTCATCGTCTTCGACCGATGAACCTAAGTCTACAAGAGCGTCGTCCTCGTTGTTCTGTTCTCGAGGTGCATATTGCAAGGTCCATTCTATAAATCGAGGTAGAGTTACCTGTAGTTTATCCAAGTACCTCTGCATTCGGTCTTCTCGTGCTTTAAAAGTCCCATTAACTTGGTTTACCACGAGGAGGGAATCACACTTAGACTCTATGACCTGCGCCCCCAAGCTTCTAGCTAGTTCGATACCTACAGTCATGGCCTCATACTCGGCCTCATTGTTAGTCAATTTTGTAGTTCTGATAGACTGTCTAACTACATTACCTGTGGGTGATTTTAGTACGATGCCTAATCTGGACCCCTTCGCATTCGAAGCACCATCCGTAAAGAGGGTCCAGACTCTCGAAGATGTACCCAATTTTATCAGTAGTTCTTTTTTAACCTCAGGTACGAGAGCCGACGTAAAGTCAGCCGCGAAGTCCGTCAAGATTTGAGACTTGATGGCGGTTCGGGGTCGATACTCAATATCATACCCACTGATTTCTATGGCCCATTTGGCCAATCGACCCAAAAGCTCGGGTTTGTGCAAAATATTTCTAAGAGGATAAGTCATTACAACAAATATTGGATGACATTGGAAATATGGTTTTAGTTTCCTAGAGGCGCTTATTAAAGCAAGCACTAATTTTTCTAAGTGTGGATATCTAGTTTCGGCCTCACCTAAGGTCTGACTAACATAATAGACAGGGAATTGCGTACCTTATTCTTCTCGGACCAAGACTTCACTTACCGCTATCTCCGAGATTGCCAAGTATAGGTAATGTTGTTCGCCCACTTTCGGGGTGTGAAGCAGCGGCGGGCTCAATAAATACCGCTTTAGTTCCTCCAAGGCCTGCTGGCATTCCGGAGTCCATGCAAAATTGCTCTTCTTTTTAAGCAGCGAGAAGAATCGGTGGCTCCTATCTGAGGATATCGAAATGAATTGTCCTAGGTCGGCTATCTACCTCGTCAGCCTCTGCATGACCTTTACATTATCCACTACCGTGATATCCTCGATAGCTTTGATTTTATCGAGGTTGATCTCGATTCCTCTATTAGACACCATGAAACCAAGAAACTTGCCCGAGCCAACCCCGAATACACACTTTTTAAGGTTGAGCTTTATATTGTGCTTCCTCAATATATCGAAAGTCTCCTGTAAATGCTTTAAATGGTCCTCTGCTCATAGGGACTTAACTAACATGTAATCAATATAAACTTCCATTGATTTTCCTATTTGTTCTTTGAACTTTCGGTTTACTAGGGGTTGATAAGTTGCACCAGCAGTTTTTAGACCTAATGGCATTACATTATAACAGTAGGTATCGTACTTAGTGATAAACGAGGTCTTTTCCGATCCTCCGGGTTCATCTATATCTGGTTGTACCCGGAGTAGGCATCAAGAAAATTGAGAGTTTCGTGGCCGGTCGTGGCATCATTCATACGATCGATATTAGGCAAAGGAAAAGAATCCTTGGGGCATGCTTTATTCAAGTTTTTATAATCTACACACATTCTAAGTTTGTTTCCCTTCTTAGGGACTACCACTATGTTTGCTAACCATTCGGGATACTTTACTTCTCGAATGGATCCTATTTTGAGAAGTTCGGTTACCTCGTCCTTGATGAAGGCATGTTCGACCTCGGACTAGGGCCTTCTTTTTTACTTTACCGGGCTGAATTTAGGGTCTAGGCTCAATTTGTGAGTGGTAATTTCTGGTGGGATCCCTGTCATATCGAGGTGGGACCAAGTAATGCAATCCATGTTAGCTTTAAGAAAATGAATAAGTTTTTTCCTGAGCTTGAGGGTTAGCCCCGTGCTCATGTATACCTTTCATTCGGGTTGATGCTCGGCTAGTGTGACTTATTCCAGCTCTTCGAACGTCGATTTGGTGGCGTCAGATTCATCGGCAATTATGAAGGATTGAGGGATCCAGTAGTCGTCATCCTCGCCGATCCTTTCCTTCTATAATTGGGTCGAGGCCAGTGTCTGTGGTTGCTATTTTGCTTCCTGCTTTCCCTTCGAATCTGATCCCTTCATTGATGAGAGCGTCGATACCGATATCACTTCATCGACTGCAAACATCTTCTTGGTGGTGGGTTGTTCCCCGTACACTGTTTTGACTCCCTTCGATGTCGGGAACTTCAGAACTTGGTGAAGGGTCGAGGGTACTGCCCTCATGTTATGGATCCAAGGCCTTCCAAGCAGGGCATTGTACTCATGTCACCCTCGATCACATGGAACTTTGTTTCTTGGATGGTCCCGACCATGTTTGCTGGCAGAGTAATTTCACCTTTGGTAGTTTCGCTCGCCATGTTGAAGTCGTTAAATACTCGGGATGCGGGCACAATTTGATCTTGTAGGCCGAGTTGTTCTACGACCCTCGATCGAATAATGTTGGCTCAGCTACCTGGATCAATCAAAACACGTTTAACTTGAATTTTATTCATAAGGACAAATATTACTAGTGAGTTGTTGTGGGGTTGTAAGATCCCCTCTGCATCCTCGTTATAGAATGACAAGATCCCCTCTGGTATGTAGTCTCGAGTCCGCTTTTCCCTCATGACCGACACCTTGGTGTGTCTGAAGACGGGCCCCTAAGGAATATCGACCCATCCAACAATCATGTGGATCACATGTTGCGTCTCTTCTTGCTCATTCTGTCTGTTTGAATCACTGTTCTTGAAGTGGGTTTTAGCCCGATCATTTAAGAATTCTCGAAGATGCCCTTCGTTTAACAAACGGGCTACCTCTTACCTTAGCTGTCTGCAATATTCTGTTCTATGACCATGGGTGACATGATATTTGCACATTTGATTAGGATTTCTCTGGGCTGGATCAATATGCAGAGGTCGGGGCCACTGGTGTCTTTGATGCGCCCAATGGTCGATACAATAGCTGATGCATCAATGTTGAAGTTGTATTTCGATAGTCGTGGTGCTTATTTGGGTTCGACATTCATGTCGAAACCGCTCTTACTCATGAGCCCTCGAGAGCTCTATCCTCAATTATTTCTTCTATCAGTTCGAACGGGGTCACGTCCAGGCCCGTTATTTCTCCGATTTCCATCGTATGACTGATATCGATCTCTGTTTGACCGTGGTTCCCGGTCAATATCTCTTTTAACTCTGTCGATGGTCCTGTTTGGATAGACGGTCCCAAAAGGAATCCCCAACTGGTCATCCTCGACCCTAATCTTTGACTAGTACTAATTATGCACATCAGCCCAGGTTATAGCTGGATATTAGATCAAGTTCTGCTTTAACTGTTGTGAGGCTACCGAACTTCGTACGTTTAGGCCTTGAGTGAAAGCCTGAACGGCCCAATCGTCGGCGACCGGGGGCAGATCCATACGCTCCATTTGGAATCGAGATACGAACTCTCTAAGCATCTCGTTTTCTTTCTGTTTTACTTTGAAGAGGTCCGACTTTCTAGTCTCGACCTTTATTGCTCCGGTGTGTGCTTTGACGAAAGAATCTGTGAGCATGAAAAAAAGAATCAATGGAGTTAGGTGGCAAATTATGGTACCATATCATCGCCCCATTTTGATAAAGTTTCTCCGAATTTCTTCAGCAGTACGGACTCGATCTCATCGTCCACTAGATCGTTCCCTTTTATTGCGCATGTATAAGATGTGACATGCTCATTAGGGTCGGTAGTTCCATTATACTTGGGAATTTTTGGCGTACGAAATTTCTTCGGAATGGGCTTAGGATCCGCGCTCGGGAGGAAGGGCTTTTGTACGAACTTCTTTGAATCCAAAACCTTCAAAATCGGCGGTGCCCCCGGAATTTGATCAACTCGGGAGTTATATGTTTCCATTTTTTTGTCATTCGCTTCAATCTTCTTCTCCCCCGATTCAATTCTCTTTGTCAGCTCCTCGAACATTTTTAAGATAGCGGGGTCGGTCCCTGACTCATTCACATTTGACCTCCCCGGCACTGGTTCAGCCCTGTGAACAACTTCCTATGATGGCTCGGGTTCGACCCTACTCGGTGCGTGGTTCTGATTTTGGAGTTGTGCTATTGCAACTTGTTGAGCCTGCAGCATTTCGAATATTATTCGAAGGCTGATTCCGCCTTCTTCGCCGCCCTGTGCATTCTGACCGGCTGATCGAACGTCTCTGCGGATGCTATTTTTGGGGTCGACGCCCAGATTTGAATCCGAAGTGGGAGTAGGAGAAAGGAAAGGGCAACATGGGAACTGAATTCGATGGGGTCTGCAACTGGTACTCCTTCAAGATCAACTGGAGGCACTTCGTTTCCTGGGGCGGCTACGTTGTCGTTTTCGCCATGAAAACCAAGACCATTGTCGATGTGTATGCGTACTGCTTGAGAGTTCGACATGCTGATACTGGAGAAAAAAATCGCTTACAAGAACAAGTGTAAAGCAGTGTATGATATGACAATTAGCACCAGGCAATCACTATTATCCTTAGCCCCACGGTGGGCCCCAAACTGTTTACCCTTAAAATCGGATAACAATTAAATTTGTAAGTGGTTTTAAGGATATGTGATTTCACTTTACACAAACTGAGAAATATAAGAATTGAAGTTAGAAATTAACTGTAAAATGAAGCAAGCCAATGTAACGCGCAACTTTGGTCCTCGAGCTAGGTCGCCCTCGAACCAACTGAGTATATTATTGAGAAGCAAGAACTGAACAACTGAATAAGAGAGCTTAAGAGAGAAAACGTAATATATTGCTTTGTTATGCGTGAATCCCCCTCTACAAAATGATTGGAACCCCCTCCCCCTTATATAGTAGAGGAGTTCTACATATGGTATAATTCTAAATACATAAGGAAATCTTCTTATTGACTAATCAACCGGTCTTGACTTGATATATGCCGAGATCTCTGCCACAATCCCCGTCCGGTCACGGATTCCTCAGCTTTCTGTTATTCGACTTAGCAAGTTTCCTTCGATCTCGCTAGATCCATATCCTTCTCGGTCTCGACCTTAGCTGATCTAGATCTCGATCGATCCCTGAATCACGAGCTAGGCAATATTTATTCACGCAACGATCCAATATAACTTGAGATTGAACCTCGGTCTGTCACCCCGGTCTCGATTAACCATACAAAATCGGGTAAGCATCATTTTGACCGTATATATACTGTTTCAGCAAAAAATCTCTTGTTCTATCTCAATTATTCTTTCTAAACAGTGGATCAGATGTCCTTGTAAATTGATACGATTTGAGTTCTATTGTCAGGCTAAGCACATTTCAAAGTAAAATTTGGAAAGAGAATATACTAAATATTGCTAGCCAAAATTTACTTGGCAAAAAGCCTCTTTGTACAGATTATTCAATTATAAAGAGAACCAACACACAATTATTTTTGTTTAATACAAGGGGCTGGACCTGATTATCTTTTTCTTTGACAGGCTGCCTACGTACCCCCAAACTAATCTCCTAAGGGGATAAGCCCAAATGTAGTTCTTTACATTAATATATTCCTTTACATTTGTATAACTCTAATCAAAATAGATAATCAACATCCTTCCAATAGCTTTTTTCTTTTGTTGGATCTGCAATTCAACAGCTTCATTGGTTTCAACTTATCCATCTTTGTGCTATTGCAAAAATCATCAATCAATGGATCATTTTCTATTGAAATTTCTATAAACAAAAGTAGGTTATTGAGTTCCTTTTTCCTTGTCTGCTCACGAACAACAACATTATCAGATTAAAGAAGCGGATGCATTAGTAGCATATCAGTAGTCCATCGCAATTTCGGCTCCTTAACAAGACACTTTTTCAGAAAATCTTCAGCCTCTTTCGACAATCTTTCGTTCTGCAAGTCCGACGTTCCCATTCCAATTTTGCACAAGAAATAAACAATGTCATCAACTTCACTGCAATTCCACACGGTCTTCCCTGTAACCATCTCAAAAACAGTGCACTCGAAAGCCCAAATATCAGCTTCAGGTCCGTACTCGTTATCAAGAACTAATTCCGGCGCCATGTACATAGGTGTTCCCTTGAGTCCACACTTTTTTCTCTGACTCGTTACTCAAACCTTCTTGGCGAATCCAAAATCAGCAATCTTGGCAACTTTTTCAGTACCCACAAGAAGAATGTTATCCGGTTTAATGTCAAGGTCAATGACACCTCTTCCATGAATATCACTAATCCCCAAGAGAATCGATTTCGCGTACTACTTTACCTCAAAATCCCACAATCCTTGCCCTAAATTTTGACCAATCCGATCAGCTAAACTTCCACCAGACATGTACTCAAGCATCATGTTGTACAATATATTCCCACCTTGTTCACTAACATCAGCTCTGAACACCTGATCATAATCTTAAAACTCATACAATAATTCTCTCTCTTTATGTAACAACTTTGAACGCGAAAACAATGCAGATTTTATTGCGATTGACGACGGAATATCAACGGATGAGTTTGTTGTCGTTGCTAAAGTGACGACACGAAAACTGCCTCTTCCTATGGTTTTTCCTCTCGTCCACATTATTGGATCGCTAATCGCCGCCATTGAATTAAATATTTTGCTCGTAAGTGATAACCTGGTTTTTGTTTTTAGTAACTTTCTGATATTGCTTTCCTTATATAAGAGTACGAGTTAGTTAGTTTTCCTTCTCCTTATCAACATATTATTACGTGTTTCTTGAGTTACAAGGTTTTTGGGGCCGACAAACTAAAGTTGTAAAGTTTCCAAAATTTGTTTCTTTTCTCTTTTTTCCTATATTGTAATCTGTAACAAATTATTTACTACTTTTCCAAGTAATAATCTTACTAATAGCTGTGTAATTAATACTACAAATTTGATGAGAAAATCACATATCTCTATAAGGAAGCTTTCCAGCATCAAAACTCATTAAGGTAATGGACACTCTAAATGTGTCACAAGACGAGTTATTAAGTTTCCAACATCCTTGTTCACTTTTCTGAGCAATTAATAAAATATATCAACGTTAGCGAGCGAAAAAACTTGAGATCTTAATTAGCAGGCTAAAGGATAACATTCCAGTTTCAATTGTTAGCGTTAAATATTGAGCAAGTCTTAACCCCAAAGTGCATTTAACTGGAAGTAGTGCGACACCAAAAAATTAAAATCGCGATTTAGTAATGCGACTCATAAAGCGTAATCGCCAATACGACTCATGCTGCGTATGCAACTATATATAGAAATTCAACTATATATAGAAATTCAGTGACTTTTAAACGCAATTGCTTATAAGTCGCATAAATCGCAATTCAAATGGGACTTATAAGTCTCAATTCGACAAATGCGACTTATAAGTCGTAATTGCAAAATGCGGCTTACAAGTCGCATTTGACAATTGCGACTTAAATATAGCAATTGTGGCACATGCAACTTATGGCATGTATTATTGATGACTTCCGTTTATTCTTTCCGTTATGGTTTATTCTTTAGCCGCATTCAACAAATGTGTTTTGTTTTGCATATTTCTGGTATTCCTTTAAAAACAACACACCACTAGAGTTCTTAAGCCAAAAAGTGCACATTTTGGAAAAAACAAATTCTGAGTACTCTTTCTTACACTAGCAAACATCCGAGGAAGGTCCTCTTGCATTTTGTACAGCGGTCCATGCTTATGACGGAAATTAACAGTCAATCTTTGGGAAGTGGTTGCACGTGAAATGATTGGACATTCGTGTCATAAATTAGGTGATTCGTCACGATTAACATAAATCGTTAATTGTAAAATATGTTTAAGTTGCAAGAGAATGAGCATTTTGATCTGCAGCATGGTAGTCCGAGGTAGAGAAACTTTCATTCTACTCAGGCTGCATGTGTGTTCAACCTCTTTGGTTTACAATGAAATATATATTGTACTTTCAGAAGTGTAAGCTCGTTCAAAAGAAATATGTTGTGAATGCCTTTGTTTGCTAGTGAACCCCAAACAATGGATAAAAGGACATTAGAGGCATAGGAGAGCACTATTTTTTTCCCTTTTGTTTTTTTTTTTTTACGGGGAAAGACGTTTTATTTAATTTAAAGAATCGTCACATGTAATAATTGTTAAGATAATTGTTAAGGTGTTCCAAATCAAAATAGAAGACCGAGAAAAAAATTCTGTTAACTCGGGAGAAGGTATGAGGCACTTCCGAATTTTGTGATTTTAACACGATCGCTTTACAATTACACTCGCCTTAATTATCTGGTTATTACGCATTTATACCAATTGTGCGTTTTTACCCTTTTACCTCTTTTAATAGATATTTTGGCCATTTTAAATATTTATGGAATTTAATTGAACAAGTTACGATATCGTACACTTATCGTTTTATACACATCGCAAACTGCACCGCGTGAAACACACCCGCAGTTTACGACATGATTATTTTTATTACTTCCTCCGCTCCAATTTATATTAACCTGCTTGACTAGGCATGAAATTTAAGAAAAAATAAAAACTTTTGGAACTTGTGGTACTAAACAAGTTAAAATGGGACACAAAGTCTTTGTGTGGTTATAAAAGCTTCTCATTAAGGGTAAAATTGTAAGTTTAAGCAAACTTGTTTCCAAATTTAGAAAGCGGTCATTCTTTCTGTAACAGATCAAAAAGGAAATAGGTTCACATAAACTTAACAGTCAAAATGAAACACAACATATTAGACTTAATTCACCTCTGTTACTATCACTGTGAACATGGATCGTTGTTCTAGAAAGTAAATCAACATCCAAAAAATGCCATACAAACCAGGGAACAATTTCAGCTTTGGTACATAGTTTAAATCAAACAGTTAGGTCCGCAATTAACATAGAAAGCAAGTTATAAGAAAATCCGGTAATTAAACACCAGAAATATATGAAGTTAAGCATGGTTATAGCATTAACAATTCAAATATTCATTTATAAACTCAAAAGGATTACAGATGGAGTTCGACATAACTATCAATAGGAAGAAAATAAGTAAATGATCAAAATAGCAGTCCAGAAACAGAGGAAGGAGTTCATCTAATAGAACAGCAAATTTGAAAGCAGAACCAGCTCACAACTTTGATTTTAATCCCAGAAACAACTTGAGAATCCTAGAAATATTGAAGTAAGGCAGCAAAAAATTAGATCAGCTTTTTAAATCTTTTTTTTTGTTTTCTGTTTTTGTTCTTCAGATCTGGAATCCCAATTTTTGAATTCAGAACTTTTATTTCTACTGTTCTGAGTGCTCTCATTTGTGAGTGAGAAGGGGTGTGTATGAGTGAATGAGTTGTGAGTGTGAAGTGAGTGAAAATCTGTAGATAAATGATGAATCTATGTGTGCAGAGGAGAATGAATATACTATCTTATAGAAGATTCTTCCAGCTGTATTTCAGTTATTTCCCTTTCTTTTTGACCCTCTTACTTTCTGTTTATTACCTGCTCACCCTGACCCCTTTTTTTCTTTATTGCTACATAGTCCTTCTCTACACTCTTGTAGAAGCATCTTAGGCAGTTACAAAAATATTCCACAAGTTTAATTCCCAAATTGCTCTGTAAGACCCTGTAATTACCAATGGCCTGCTTGGGCCTTCTAGCGGGCAGGCCCATGCCCAAATTCTATCCCCTCCTTTTAAACTCCAACACAAAGGCTGACCTGACCCACTAGGCAGGCCCAAACTTGATACCCAAATGAATCAGAACAATCCAATCATCTAAGGTAAACAACCAATCTCAAATGCAATGAAGCCTAATTAAACATAAAGCAGTTGACCAAATATGCAACTAAACTAAAAATCAAACAATTAATCACCAATTAATCTAAACTATTAACTAAACCTACTTAAAATAGAACTGTCACTACAAGGGTCATTAGGCGAAATTACAGAAAAATGAGAAAAGAATTATACCAATCAACATAAGAAAAGAGTCCGGTGAGTGAGATGAAATCCAACTGTGAAAAGACTCCCGTGAGTAATGGAGGAGAGTGAATTCTGGCCGGTCAACGGGATTTGACCGAATCTCGATGATTTTGAAATGATCCAAAACTAACGTCAATAGATTGCTCTTGTCAAAAGCAATCGATCAACGTGAATTTCGAGCCAAATCGAATCAAAATGAAGAAATAAATCAGAAAGGGGCAAAACTAGGTTTTTCTCGAAGTTTAGATCCATTATTCGACGTTTTTGAGAAAGTTTCTAGAGGAAATCAAAGGTAGATTGGGACTGAGGATGATCTTGGGATTGTGAGGTGAACTTTTTGGGCTACTTGGAGTGGTGCCACCGCCGTAAGTGATTTCCGGCGGCGGAGATGGTGGTGGAACAGAGAGTAAGAAGAGAGGATTTGAGAGAGTGTTTGGTGGGGTAGGGGGTTGGTTGAGACAGTTTTAAGGGTATGGATGGCTAGTTCTGAGCCGTCAGATCTTGATCAATGGACGATGAATATGAAACAATGCCAAAATGACGTTGTTTGGTTTAGTAGGGGACTGGTCCGGGTGTGGAAGGATTGGGTTACTGGATATGGGGCTGGTATTTTCTGGATTGGGTTGCCGAAAATGCTTGGCCCACTTAGTTTAAAATCTTAATTGAAGCCTATTTTACCAATTTAACCCCATGCTTTATTTTATCTTAACAATTAAACAACCTAAACTAATTAGTTTTAACAAAGTAAGAGAACAAAAAGAAATTAATTAATTAATCGTATAATGCAAAGTGCAAAGTGACTAATGCAATTTGTGATTTTGTATTTTAATGATGCAATTATCATGTAGGTAAGATCTAAAAACGTAAAAATTAACATATTTTTGTTATTTTTAGGATTTAAAATGTTACTAAAAATGCTAAAATGCAAATAAATACTAAACAATAAAATAAAAATAGAGCGAGGTGGGTTGCTCTGATGGTAAGCACCCTCCACTTCCAACCAAGAGGTTGTGAGTTCGAGTCACCCCAAGAGCAAGGTGGGGAGTTCTTGGAGGGAAGGATGCCGAGGGTCATTTGGAAACAGCCTCTCTACCCCAGGGTAGGGGTAAGGTCTGCGTACACACTACCCTCCCCAGACCCCACTAGTGGGATTATACTGGGTTGTTGTTGTTGTAGAGCGAAATTCCTAAAATTATACAAAAGTAAGTAAAACTATTTTGACTATTTCTAGGAGTGTTTATGCATGGGGGAAAACTTACGTGCTTACAGCTGCCTCTCTTTGCTCGAGAACATGAAGAGTTTTCGGGCAAAGATAAAGTGAGCAATTATGAACAATTTCTACCCATTTGATACCCCATGGGAAGCATTTTGAAAAAGTTTGACAGAATCCTGCTTCTAAGGCTGCCTACATATCCTTTGCTATAAAGGAATCATGTCAGTGTAGTCCTGGAAAGTTTGGTAGTTGGGACTACCGAAAAGTTATGATTCATTGTTGTAGATGTTATTACTGTTTGCTGAACTCCTTATTACACCAAAATCAAAATCAAAATAAACTAAACAAGCCTATCAACTATGAGTTACAAGATTCCAATCTATAAATCTTTTGAAATTTGATCTTGAGTCTTGACTGGTTTTTCATGCAGACTCTGATCTGAACCTTGATGCTTGCTAGCTATAGGTAGGGCTGCTTATCGGGAGGATCAGGTGGTTATTTACGCTTAACGATTATCGGGTTTGTAAATGTATTAATCTGTTAGCCACCCGATAAGATATCGAGTGGATTGGTACCGATTTAGCTATTATCATATGATTATTGGGCGGTTTATCAGCTAAATCAAATAGACTATGAGTGCATATACCACTTAACATTAAATCACTAAATTAAAACCCATTTATATTAATTTTCTTAATCTAAACCTGCCTAAAAGTCTGATGTTTTTTTGTTTCTGCAATACCATTATTTATCAGTACAACTATTTGTTTAACCGATATTCGTCTTTGCAAAGACACTTATAATCACTGATTTTAATAAAATATAGAAATATGGAAATGGAATTTAGAAATAAGATCTAGAACAACTGGAGGAGACATCCAAAATACAATTGTTGCATCAAACATTTCTTCAATATCTGCAGCTTCAAAGTTCAAACAACTTGACTTGTTGCTCTAGTTATGGTCGTATGGAGGAAACAAGGAGGTGATTTGATTCTTAGAGAAGATAATGGGCTTTTCGTTGAGTTGTTGCCATGTTGGTGTCGCAACTCGCAAGAACTGTTTGGTTGAGTTGTTGTTGCCCCAAGTTCAGAGACGTGTAGTACTCAAGTTGAGACCTTGAGACCTTTCTGTGGAATCCTTTGGTAGTTTGGTTGAGTTATTTCCTTGGCTCAACCCTCAAGTTCAGAGAGTAGAGAGTAGAGACTGAGAGGCGAGAGCGTCGAGAGAGAAAGTTTCTGTCTGCTGAGGGAAATTAGAAATTAGGAATTTAAATTTTAGGGTTTTAAATAGTAGAAGAGATATTTAATATACATAGGGATATAAATATAAAAATTCTTAACGGATTATCGATTTGTCCGAAAAGAAAATTGAATTATCCGTCCCCAAACCGATAAGTCGTTGATTAAAAAATTTCAATTCGCTCACCACCCGTTAAGCCAATAACCTGATACCAATAAGCCAATTTTGTGGTTCGATTTTCGGTTTTGGTTCGGTTTTGAACACCGCTAGCTGCAGGTACTAGTTCATTATTCTACGGCATGTTCTGATCAAAACGGGAAACACAATACTCATTACTTCAATAATGTCCTAAGCAGTCCATATCTTTTTATCCACTTCTGCATTCTGGATTCACTTCTATTTTTCCTTCTTTTTTTTCTGGATTGAGACTTCGTCTTTTGGTCATCTCGAACCATGTGCCTCGAGGTAAAACTTGCTCAAACACCAAAGCAAACAAACGAACGAACTTTTTCTGCCCCAGTTTTCACTAGAAAAATTTTGTAATTTATTTTTAAAAAAAAATCTAAACTACTTCTTTATTAAAAGCAATAAAGTATCGGGAATGGTGTACCCTGAAGAGATATATTTTCTCTTCTTTTTTGTTTTTTTTTGGGATGGTGTTACCTTATTGTCAAAATGATGTCTCAACTAAGGATTGATGTACCTTATGTTGGGAAAATGCGAACAGGGAGTGGTGTACCCTTCATTTAAGATCAAATCAACTAGGGAGTGGTATAACCTACGTTGGAAAACATAGTTTGGGATTGGTATACCTTATACCGGTGAAGAAACTAGGGAATGGTGTACCCTATATTTGAAAAGATATCAGGGAGAGTGTACCCTGCATTTAGGATCAATTAGTAATGATATCAGAGAGTGGTAAACCTTGCATTTAATCTCAACTCAACTAGGGAGTGGTGTAACTAATAATGGAAAAATACAGCTAGGGATTGGTGTACCATATACTAGTAAGGAGACTAGGGAGTGGTGTACGCTATGTATAAAATATCATCAACCAGGGAATGGTGTACCCTACATTAGAAAATGCAGTTAGGGATTGGTGTACCCTATACTGGTAAGGAGACTAGAGAGTGGTGTACCCTATGTCTAGGAACGATATCAGGGAGTGGTGTACCTTGCATTTCAGCTGAATCAAATAGTAATGATATCAGGGAGTGGTGTACCCTGCATTTAGGATCAATTAGTAATGATATCAGGGAGTGGTGTACCATGCATTTATACTCAACTCAAATAAGGAGTGATGTATCATATATTAGAAAAATACAGCTAGGGATTGGTGTACCCTATACTGGTAAGGAGACTAGGGAGTGATTATACCATATGTCTAAATTATCATCAACTTGGGAATGGCGTACCCTACATTGGAAAATGCAGCTAGGGATTGGTGTACCCTATACTGGTAAGGAGGCTAGGAAGTGGTGTACCCTATGTATAGGAATGATATCAGGGATCGGTGTACCCCGTGTTTAAGCTCAATCAAACAGTAATGATATCAAGGAGTAGTGTATCCTATGTCTATGAATGATATCAGTGAGTGATATACCCCCGCGTTTCAGCTCAATCAAATAATAATGATATCAGGGAGTGGTGTATCCTGCATTTAAGATTAATTGGTAATGATATCATGGAGTGGTGTACTCTGCATTTGAGCTCAACTCAACTAGGAAGTGGTGTACCCCATGTTGAAAAAATACACCTAAGGATTGGTGTACCCTATATTGATAAGGAGACTAGGGAATGGTGTACTCTATTTCTAAAATATTATCAACTAGGGAATGGTGTACCCTATGTTAGAAAATGCAGTTAGGAATTGGTGTACCCTATACCGGTAAAGAGACTAGGGACTAGTGTACCTTATGTCTATGAATGATATCAGGGAGTGGTGTACCCCGCGTTTCAGCTCAATCTAACACTAATGATATCCGGGAGTGGCGTACCCTGCATTTAAGATCAAATCAACTAGGGAGTGGTGTACCCTATGTTAGAAAATACAACTAGGGATTGGTATACCCTATAATGATAAGGAGACTAGGGAGTGGTGTACCTTATGTCTAAAACATCATTAACTAGGGAAAGGTATACCCTATGTTGGAAGACGCAGCTAGGGATTGGTGTACCCTATACTGGTAAAGAAACTAGGGAGTGGTGTATGCTATGTATAAAACATCATCAACTAAGGAGTGGTGTGCCCTTTGGTGGAAAACATAGTTAGGGATTGGTGTACCCTATACTGACAAAGAGACTATGGAATGGTGTACCTTATGTCTAAAAATGATGTCAGGGACTGGTGCACCCCGCGTTTAAGCTCAACTCAAGTAGGGAGCGGTGTATCCTATGTTGAAAACATATAGCTTGGGATTGGTGTACCCTAAAGTGATAAGGAGACTAGGAAGTGGTGTATCCTATGTCTAAAATATCAACTAGGGAATAATGTACTTTATGTTGGAAAATGCAGCTAGGGATTGTGTACCCTATACTACCATGATTTTGAATTTTTGATTTTCTTCGTCTTTTCTATTATATGTATATTACTAATTTTTATAGAATGAATAAAATGCGGGAAAGAATTTTGAGAAGACTTCCCTTTTTGAGAGTTTTTGCTGTTGTAGAGTTGTTTTTAGTTATCGCGGGATTTCCTTTTTGGTTGCAGTTGCTTCTTACAAGGTTGTTTTGAATTGCACCTGTTTCCTTTTTTTTTTCCAAAAAAGAACAATTGTTAGCTCGAAACGGTGGTTGGTTTTGTGTCCTTGAGTGTTTCAGTCACTTGATCTCGACCTACCTTCTTTTGATGATGATTTCAACTGCAATTGGTTATTTCCTGAGTATCGATTGCATTTCTAGCCCCAAAGAACCTTTGGCTTTTCAAACTTTTACCAAGACGACTAATCACGTAAGGAGGCTTAATCTTTCCAACTTTATTTCGCCTTTGTGGGCATTTAACTTTTGACATCTCTCTTCAAAATTCCAATTTCAAAGTATTGGGAAATCTTTGGATTTTCAAACTTTGCAAGATGGTTAATCGTGTGGGACATAACCTTTTCAACTTTATTTTTCCCTTGTAGACACTTTAATTTGATTTCTTTCTTCCTAGAGTTTTCAATTTCGAAGCATCGGCTTTGCCGAGGCTGGTTGCATTTTGAATATATCAACTTGTGTCGAATCAGAGCCCTATAAATTAGTTTTTTCATCTCTTCTTTGCCTTAGTGACTGAAAGGGATTCAAAGAAAAACAAGCAATAAAATGGAGAATGTGTTTAAACAAGAGGTGTCCCTTTTGGGGAACAGAAAGACTGACTTATTTGGGAGTACATGCGGACTTTAATAGACATGACATGACTTTTATACTAGATGCCTGATTTGTGCAAACCATCCGACTCTTAGAAACTCATCGCATCATTTCCCTTGAAACCGATAAACTTTGCCCAGGACTGTGTTGATGCCATGGCTGTGAGGATCCTCTTTCCGATCAGTAATTCCCTTTGCGGGTTTTCACTAGCCGACCTCATTTCTTTTCTCACCATCGCCTTATAGTGCCCTTTAGGGGTTTTCACTAACAAGACTCTCTCATTTTTATTTTCTCTACTCACTATCGCCTTACGGTGCCCATGAAGGTTTTAACCAATAAGACTCTCTTGTTTTATTTCTCTCATTTCTTGGCGGCTCCAGGTCCAAATATCTGTGACCTCTGATTTTACACATTCTCGTCAATTGGTCGGAAGAACTTGAAAAGGATTTGGGTAAAAATAATTTGGATTGGATTACAATTTTTGAACCTTCTAGACGAAATCATCGCCAAAATGTTATAACTGTTGTCCCAGTTTCAACTTTTGGGGGCATGTGAATTTTTTGTTTGGTGTGACCGAACCCCAGAGTGAGGCTGCCTATATATCCTTTTTGGAATCAGGTCGAACGTAGTTCAATTACATGAACTTTGTTTTTTATTTTTGTTTTGTTTTTGTTTTTCTTTCTTTTCCTTTTTTTTATTCCTTTTTTCTTTTTTTTTCTTTTTCTCTTTTTTTCTTTTTTATTTTTATTTCTCTTCATCTTTGATAATAACTTCCTAGTTCCAAAAAGGATAATCAAAGAAAGGTAACCGGCTCAAATGGTTTGCAAAAGGGTTAATAAATTTGGGTAGCGAGAATGAAAGCCTTCGTCATCCCAATCAAAGAATGTTAATACCGAGTAATGGGTCAAACATAGTACCTTTTGACTGCATCGGCATTGATAGTTGTCTCTGAGATATTTCCTTCGATGTTTTCAAAATATAACGCTTCCTGTGGCAACATTCTTGTGACAGAGTATAAACCTTTCTAATTTGGAAACTTTTCTTGATATGGGAGGATACATTTCAGAACGAGTTTCCCTACTTCAAATTTCTTGGGACGCACTTTCTTATTAGAGGCACGATCCATTCTTTGTTTGTACAACTGCCAGTGACAAACTGTGGCCAGTCGTTTTTCATCAATCAAGGTCAATTATTTTAATCGGGTTTTGACCCAATCTTCATACTCAATATCGGCTTCAATAATGATCAGAAGAGAGGGAATTTTAACTTCTGCAGGTATTATGGCTTCAGTACCGTAAACCGATCAAGTAAAGGGGTGGCACTGTTGATGTGCACACAGTTTCATTTAGATTTGGCTTAGGATTATTTCATACTATTTCAATTCTTTGTTTATTTCCTTAAAAGCCTTATCTTCATTGCATTTTGTTTCTTGATTCATTATTTCAAAGTCTGACAATATTTTAGGATCTAGGTATGAAATTCGCAAGCATGTCATGTTAAAATCTGCATGTAACAGAACTAAAACGAAAATAACAAAAGTGGCAAGATTAAGAAAAGAGACATTCATGGACGATGAAATATTGATTTTATTTATTTGATATTTTTAAAAAAAAATATAGAAGGGTTTACATAAGAAAGTAATACAATAAAGTAAAACATCCGAATCACACCCTGAAATAATCTGGATGCAGAAAGGGCAGCAAGATCGGCTACTAGGACTCCCATCTAACATGGAACGTTTCAGGTTTGGTGCCCGTTTTTAGGTTTTGTTGACGGCCAATTTTTATCCTCACTTTTAAAATTGATTTACTTGTACTTAATGATTTACAATAAATATTTTAAAAGTATTTTCTGTCAATAAATACTATTTTTACAAATTAATTAAGTATTAGTTTTGAAATTAATCACCCAGCATTAGTATTATGTAATTACAAATGTACTTACTATTTTAATATTATTAAAATAATTTTTAATATGCCATAGCGGTTTTATAATTAATTTCTTCATAAAATTTAATTAGATTACTAGGTTAATAATTCAAATTTAGTGTTGTAGTTTAGAAAAAAAAGTATTTTATAAATAATTAATTACAAAAATTAATAGTATATCTGATATTTATAATTTTACTATATTTTATTGGAAATTAGTTAAGTTTAATTAAATTAATGTTAAAGAGGTTAAAGACTAAATGGCTACAATTGCAATTGCACAATTAAACACACAATGGCGATTTCTTAAATTAAAACCAGCCCAATACCCAAAGCCCAATCCCATCTGACCCAGTCTAAGTCCACCCCCTCTTTCCACTTTGGCAATCCGCCCCAACCCATGAGAACCAATTAGAGCGTGCCACATTTTGTCTCTATTTTCCCTTTAACTTTAAATGCCCTATCCGATTAAATCTCAGTTGTTGAAAATAGAAAATCTAACGTCTCACATATTTGCACTTTAAAATCTTTAAGTGTCCGAAATATCAGGATCATTGATCATCATATCCAATGGCCTAGATCTCGTCTCTCACTCTTAACTCAGAGACGGCCAAACCCCACTCCTTAACCCTAATTCATTTGCCACAAACGACCGCCCCTTATTTCCCCTTTCATCCTCTCTTCTCTCAACTTGCCATGATCAAATCAGTCACAAGTACTCTTTGTCTTCCCTACCCGTGATTCTCACCGACTCTTTCCCATTTCATCATCCAAAATTCAAATACCCAAATATGAACCCTAGATACAACAATGCAATATCAAGTCTTTGAATTTCTCTCAATATACTGTTAAATCCATGGCATGCATGGAGTTTCTTCAGAAATCTCATGATGAATATTCCATACCCAAAGATCAAACAGTGACCTTTCGGTCTCCGATCTTTGTCCGTTGATTTCTCCTTCCAACAATCAACCTTCCCTTCCTTAGGTAAATCTCTCACTGATTTCACCTATGTTGCTTAGATTTTCACTCGATGTTTCTTGCATCATATGGTAGTCATCGCTCTCCACTACGAAGTTTGAATATTGTTGAAACCCTAAGACATTAAATGGTACTATAAATAGAGCCTTGATTTCTCTCACCTAACATCACCAACAAGACCTACCAAACCTAACAAGAGTAAAAATATCTCCAACGAATTAATATTTAGAAGTATAGGTCTCTTTTATGATTAATTTCTATTTCCTTTTGTTTTCGAGTTCCTTCACTCCTCAAGAACTTGAAACTTTGGTTTTCATACGGCTAAGTTAAAATCCTGTTTGGTCTGCTGCCCTAGAAAAGGTCAGCACACCTCCACCCTTTCTCTTTTGACTGTTTTATTCGAATATCATGAACATGTTGTTGTCTTTTATTAGTTGTTTTTGTTTATGGTGTTTGTCATTAGTGTATAGATGTTATTTCTAGTTCATAGTGATGTGTTGTTAATTTGTGGTCATCTTTCATGCTTCTAAGTATCTCTAATCGGTATTGATTGAGTTTTTATGTGACCTTAATGGTATCCATTCTAAATCCAAATACTTTACATGATTAAGTTTTCTTAATATGACTCAATGACTTCTCATGTTTGCCTAGACTTCAGATTTTCTTTTAATGATTCTGTTGTGATCTTTATCCCTGCTACACTATTGTTTTGCATTATGTTGTTCTATAGTTGTGGTTGTTGTTCTATAATTCTAACTAGAAAAGACATGAAAGCTCATAGTTTAATCCTTCATCACTTAGCTGAAGCAAGTGAAGTTTAAGTGTTTAAATGCTCTCTTTCTTTATATAAGTGTTTGTTAACTCTAAGAGCAACTTTCGAATTAGTGTTATGAGTCTTATGTCAGTACTTAACTGTTAGTTACTTCTCTACGTCTCTCTGTATGGAACAGTCTCATTAAGGTGAACTTTTATGAACATATGTAACCATCCTGCATGTGTTTTGTTATGATCAAGTTATCTTTCATAAAATAGGTATAGTCATGTTTGCTATAGTTGAATGATAACTGTTTTACAAGCTGAATATAACTACATAATGTTTAGATGTTAATCTTAGTCTGTACAGTTGAATTAAACTTGTTTGGTATAATATCTTCCCTATCTTTAACCTCATTTATGACATTGTTGACTTGGTCTTATATTGAGTGAAACGCATTCTGTGTTTGTAAGATCATAACCTTAGCTGAAATATCTATGTGTAGTTAAATGAAAGTGATACATGTACCTCTATTTATCTTTCGTGATTTCTTACTTATGTACACTATCTTGAAACTGCACTCAGTTCTCTCTTTCCCTGTTAATATGAACTGCACCTGGTCTGTGTACCCTAAGAGAAACTTCTTTGTCACACCTTGAACCTGGGCCTGGATGTAACATGACACCCGGTGCCTGACTACATGTGATAGAGCGAACCAACTGGCTGGCTGGATCAACATATGATATCATAACATACTGAATGCGAAATATAAACTAACACATACTGATATACTAAAAGTCTGAATGATATAAATCAAGTGCGGAAACACACAAGTCTGAACATATATGTAGCCAACATTGCTTAAAATGAAAGGCGTGCAACTCTGTCTAACTGTTACTATAGTCTATGAAGCCTTTAATGAAGTACTGAAAATACTGACTGTCTGTAAATGCTGAAAGATTGTAAAGTAATGATAATGCCTCGAAAGAACTGGGGTTCACCACATAGCTGGTACGAGAATCCTAGTGCTTTAAATCGTCATCCTTTAAATCATTAAATGCATCGTGAGATGCAGGCCCCAGAAAAAAGGGACGTCAGTACATTTGAATTGCACTGGTATGTAAAATAACTAAAAGAAGGAACTATTAATGCTAAAACTGAAACTGAGCTGATAACTGATAACTGAAATGATAACTGCTAAAACTAAACTGAAATGATAACTGATAACTGAAATGAAAACTGATAACTGAAATGAAAACTGAACAAAGGAAGTAAGGATATAAATTATCCCTCTTCTAAAGGATGAACCACTTGTTTATCTGAATAAACTATGGTCTCGGGCCCAATATATATGTGCACAAGATAAGGACTCAGGCCCAAGTATACGTATATGTAGCTACGGCCTCAGACCCAAAAATGCATAAAGCATAAACTACGACCTCAGTCCCAAACATGCATAAAGCATAACTACGGCCTTAGGCCCAAATATGTATAAAGCACAAATTACAGCCTCAGGCCCAAATACAAGTGTTCATCATTCATTGATTTAAATTTAGGAACTAAGAATCATACTACAATATGGGATGCTAAAATACTAAATCATACTGAGTTACATGATACTAGGATACTGAATAAGACTAGACTGACACATCTATTCATGAACTGATTATGAACACGGTAACTTCAATTGTTTATGACATGCCGAGTAATCTAGAATAAGACTCATGGGCATCAAACACAAGTCTATATTAATTACACACTGAGCTCACAAGGTTTAGAATGAAAGTCATGAACGAGTTACGAAGCTAAAGAATAGAAGTTCTGTAACTATTCATGGAACTAGGCTTAACTATATTTATGAGGCAATTAGTAACGTTATAAAAGAAATGTAGTGTAGGGAGAATCATTAACATTCCCAAACATAGAGAGTTAGCCTCACATACCTTGATTGTGGCCTTTTAAAGCGTATCACAATGTTTGTCGCCTCTTTCAACGATAATCTATGACAATATATATCAAGAGGAACCAATATTAGCACTAATGCTCATGTTTTAGTCACTTAGGAATTTTATCAAATACTTGGTGGGAATAAAGCTTCATAGCCCTTATTAATGGTATTTCTACACCCAACAACCCATTCTCTTGCTCCTAGATAATTATAAAACCTCTAATTGTTATAATCAAGATCATTCTTCATCGCCCATAAGATAAACAACACCCTTAATCAATAATCAATAATCAATAACCCAAACCTATAACCGTTCATGCTTTTCTATCAAACACATAAACTCATATCTCATGAACTAGAGCCTATAATCATTAATCCAGTAGTATAATCAAGTTGGGGGTGGAGATATTACCTTTTTGACGTTCAATCCTCTTGAATTCGAGTTCTATAGTTTCTTTTCTCAACAATAATATCCTAATCGAATATGTAATGATTTAAAGAGTTTACTCATGTTATTAAGGTATTGAAGAATTGAAATTAACTTAGAATCACCTTTAGAACTTACCTTGGATGATGGAGGGACCTTGGAGGAAGTTAGGTTCTTGAGAACTTCCCTTTCTAGAGCAAGTTTATGTATTTTGGGGTGTTGGGGACGAGGTAAGGCTTATAAAATGCTTCCCAGGTGCGCCCCCATACATCTAATATCCCAGCCGCGCACCTGAATGCCCATCAAAGGCAGCGACACTGCTACAAGTGCGTGGCCACGCACGGGAACAGCTGGGCATGCAAATTGCACATTGTCCAGTAAAACACATATAACTGTTTGCACAGGGGTGAATTCGTGCTCCATAATATATCATTGGAAATGTATTTCAAAGGGATACAACTTTGATGTTTTGAATGTTCCCAAATTCCTTACAGAGTTTCAAGAAATCCTGCTGGAAAACAGACCTTTTTTAAACTTAGTCGATTTTATCTAATCTTATGCACCTCACTCTCCGTCTTGATTCTAAAATAACTATTTTCACCCATAATCATACCGATAGAACTTCACATGTCGTAAATTTAACATTAATACTCATTTAATACGTCCACACCTAAGCCGAATTTATGGAGTGTTACATTCTTATTGCTACTGCTTGGACATAATAGTTTGCCTATTTCATAATAAGATTAATACTCTTATAATGGGTGGTTTTGTCATCATTTTCAAGGTTAAGTAAGACTGATAGTTTGTGATCCTGTTAAGCACTTTTAGGAATTCCATTTTGATTCTGTAAAACTATAGTCATCCTAAAAGTTCTGATTATATTCTAGTATCTCTAATAACACCTGTAAAGATTTCTAGCCATGAATGTTTTGTCTCAATCTTTGTTGATGCTCTCAAAAATTCCAAGTAGCATTATTAACCTATGTGTATGCTAGTGACAAGATATGAGTCAAACCAGTCTCTGATTAGTCTGCTAGGGCAAAGGCATATGTATTTCTGGGCTGTTGCATATCTGAAATGTGTGATCTTTATTTATCATTAAGATGTGTGATCCCAAGTGTTAGGTTCTTTAGCAGTAACATTGTAATGTTCTTGCCTCTATGTGCATTTGAAAACTTGCCTTCAGACCTATTTAATGTGTTAATCAGTCACTTAGATATTGGATATATAGTTATGAAAAAAATGAAATTGTTTCTGTGTTCCTTATGTTATTCTGTTAAGAAAGAGGTATACTTTTGTGGTAGGGTATGTCATGGTAATTGATTTACATTGAAAGAGACTCATTGGCACTTAAACCTATAGGGAAAAATGACTCGTTAGCGATTAAGGGTATTTGGGGGTAGAGTTTAACTCATGGTTCAGCTACTCTACCCGGCACAAGCATTGCCCAGGGCCTTTGAGACCCTTGGGAACTTTGAAGTGTCGGGGGATTCAAATGGGGCATCAACCTTGACTGGAACTCTCTCATTAGCCCTTAATTCATTGGCACTTGTTATTCTCTTTGGGTTTAGTATTTAATGACAACGAAAGGTGTTCAATGCAGATCATTTGCTATACATAACCACCACATTAGTATGACCTTCTTAATGTTTAAATACTGTTATTTATCTTATTGCAAGTTTCATATATGAACATGTATATAATACTCTCTTGCTAATGACTTTCTCTCTTCTTTTTGAACATGTACAATTGTTTGGGCTTGCTGAGTACTTAAGAAACTCAGGCCCAAATCCAGCACTGCTATATCTCAGAAGGTCCAAAGTTAGCTGTTGCCCGACCGTGTTACTGCTAGGCCTGCTTCTTTGAGGCCCAAACACCATAGTCCAATCCTCTACTTTTAACTCTTTTATTGTTTACTGCCTCATTGCCTTAGCCTTGCTGCCTTGTTGCATTTTGTTGCGTTCTTATTGTTGTTTTATCTCACATGTATACAACAATTATATATTGGATTGAATGCTTTACTTTATATCTTAAGTCATATAAAAAAAATTAGGCAAGCCTTAAAGAACCTAGGATTAAAAGAAGCATATGTTAGTAACTAATCCTACATTCACTAATTATAAGTTGTTTGTATCATTAACCTACTATGCTTTGCTAAGTTTTCTTAAAGATTTTGAAGCCCAAAATCCTATCAAGAGACGAGAGCTCCTATTTCAAAAAAGAAAACCAGAACTGAATCGCAATGACCTTGAAAAAGGGAAATCAACTCATTTCAAAAAATAAGGTGTTGTCGCCCCAAATAAAGATTTTCAAACGGTTCCCTCAAGTCTAATATCTAAAAGCCAAGGTATATCTTAGGCTTACTTTCATAACACCTTCATTTCGTTAGAGTAATATGAACTTCCATGCTTTAAGAACAAAGTGTTTTAACTTAGCTTTTCTTTTCACATATTTTACTAAATACAAATATCATATATACTTTTCAAATCTCTTTTCAAGCATATAAATTCATACTTTTCAAGCATATTTTACTAACATTATTTTCCAAGACTCCTCTATAAATTCATACTTTTTTAAACCACATACCTCCTTTGTAATTACTATGCCCTAATATGTAGTAAGCCGTATCTCTTTTAAAACTAGTTAAGCATAATACAAAAAATTAGTCCTAAATCTAGTCTAAGTCCTATGGAGCTACCTTAAGTAGATTTTAAGGGATGCCTAACACCTTCCCCTTAGAAGAACAAGAACCCTTACCCATAATCTCACCAGTTAGGAGACTAATAAAGAATTAGTTGTGTACATGTACGTATGACATAGTGTTTGACACACCATACAAAATGAATACACGTACGTGTGATTCGTTTCCAGATAATTTCATAATTACAAACAACAAGTAATCTAAAAGCGGTAAAAGATAAAACACACATAGGTTCTAAAATACGTAATTAAATAATCAATTAAGCCAGGTATAATTAAAGCGACCGTGCTAAAACTACGAAATTCGGGAATACCTCACACCTTCTCCCGGGTTAACAGAATTTCTTACCCGGTCTTCTGTATTCGCAGACCATAAATAAAAGTTAATTTCCTTGATTTTGGGATTTTAAAATAAACCTCTAACTTTGGACACCATAATAATTATTCCAAGTGGCGACTCTAATTAAATAAATTATCCCATTTCGAATAATGTCACTTAAATTGAAAAAACTCCTTCTTCCTCGAAAAAAGTAGGTGTGACAGCTCTGGCAACTCTGCTGGGAATTCGAACCCAGAATCTCTAGTTCAGGGTTTAGAATTTGAGCTTAGATGATTGTTATATTTGGCTACTTGTGATTGTCTGATATTACTTGTAATGCCGCTCTTTATCGCTTTGATATTGTTTAAACTGTATATAAAACTGTTACGATACCCTTTTTCTCTATGAGTCTTCTAAATATTCCGGGAAGCGCACACTGACGTGGCTTCTTTTTTGTTAGAGTGTCATATCCCTAATTTTAGAACGAGGATTGGATCAGTTACAAAGCCGGATGGCCTTTTGGTTCCCGGTACGTTGCCCCCCCTCCGGCTCGAGTTGTTCGCTCGGGTAAGCCAGGTCTAGAACAACACACCCAAGGATTCAAACTTAGAATAACATAGCCTTATGCTAGATCCCTAGTAGGAACGTTTGTTTGCATCATGTGTATTTGACTTTGGGGACTCAACACAGGGATTGAGTCCGTCTAGGACAGGTGTACCCAAATTAAAAGACCATCATGATGCATTTTACGTGCTACTTGTGCATTTGTTTGTTTCGGCTTGAATGTTGACTGGCTTCTAGAATAAGGAAAGAAAATCAAGAAAAAAATCAAGAGTGAGGTAGGAGAGAGAAGTTTTACCCGGTTTCTGAAAAATTCAGGTATTTGAAAAATCCCGAAACTCTGTCGAAATTTTGAAAAAAAAAAAGAGAAATAAAAAAGTCATTTCCAAAAGAGCCAAAGTTTCAAAAAGTCATATTTTTCCTGTGGTATCAAAACTGACCGAACTACGCATGTCTGATTCTCACTGGATGTGAGATACGTAGGCAAAGCTCATCGGTTGCGGCCCACAATTTTCAAAAAACTCCAAAAAAATATTTCCTTTACTTCCTTCTTTAGAAAAGTCTTTCTTTGAGATCACAATTCTTAAAAATCAAAAAATATTTTCATTCTTCTTCATAAGTTTTTCTTTCGAAAACTGAAAAGAAAATTCAAGATTCTAAAATATTTTCTTTTTTTCTTTAGAAGTTTTTCTTTCATAAATTCTAAAAATTCAAAAATATTTCCTTTCTTCTTTAGAAGTTTTTCTTTAGAAATCCCCCCTCCCTCAACCACCACCAAAAAAACAAAATAAAAAAGTCAAAATTTAAAAATAATATTTGCTTTCTTCTTTAGAAGTCTTTGTTTTAAAGAATTCTCAAAAATAAAAAAAATCGAAATCCAAAAATATTTTCTTTCTTCTTTATAAGTCTTTCTTTTGAAAATTAAAAAATAAATTCAAAATCCAAAAAATGAGTTAGTTTATTTACTTTATTCCTAATCTTCCTTAACTACGTAATGATCTGATTCATGCGACATCATGATACGTAGGCAATCCCCATCAGATTCGATCATAGCCATTAAATAAACCGAGTGAAAAAAAGAGAAGAAAGAAAAAGAAAGAAAGGAGTGACAAAAATAACAAAGAAAACAAAGAGCGAAAAACAACCAAAAAACAAAAAGCAAGAGTGAAAAAATCCAAAAAGAGAACTCTTTGTCGAATTTGAAAAAGAAAACCGCAGAAAGTTTTCGTGGACATGTTGTCAAATGGCGCGAACAAGCCGCCAGGGTAAAGCCTCCAATGGACGAAGCAGAAATGGTTACGGTCTTCCTACATGCCCAAGAGGCGGACTACTTCCAGAACATGATGTCCGCTATCGGTAAGCCATTTGCTGAGGCTATCAAAATTGGGGAGATGGTCGAAAATAATTTAAAAACAGGCCGAATTTTGAGTCATGCTGCATTTAAGGCCACATCACAGGCCGTTATGAATGGTTCGGGGGGTTTGATGAACAGAAACGGGAGAGAAGAGGGAGCCATGATGGCTTCTAGCTCGAGGGGGGTCGCAGGTCATTCAACCAATCATATATGCTTCCTAAGGTCCCACAACACTATTATCCCCATTAAGATGTTGCTTATGTCGTGGCACCTTCCCCTATGAGGTGATGAACACACAACCTTACACGCGGCCACAACATTATACACAAAACCAAGCTCCACCTCCCAAAAATGTCCGTCCCTACCAAGCTCCATATAATTTCTAACCAAATGTTTCCCAATACAATCCTCTCCCAATAGAGCCCCTCAGAAGAAATCAGTTCACCCCTATTGATGAATCATACTCTAGCTTGTTCAAAAAGCTAGTCTGCTGGAGCTAGTGGCCCCGAACCAGCCAAACCCCGAGTCCCCCTCGCGCTGAGCTGATGCTAGATGTGAATACCACTCTGGAGCAGTGGGACATGATACTGAAGACTGTTGGACTCTTAAAAGAGTAGTGGAAGACCTCATCGAGGTCAAGGCAATTGTTCTTAGGGATGAAGAGGACCCAAATATGATGAACAATCCTCTGCCTACTCACATCAATAGGCCAGTAGTTGGAATGATCTGTGATGATGGAGAATTTGATCCGGCACTGAAGGCCATTGCCGGATCAAAGCTCTAAGTTCATAAGCGTTATCATGTGAATTTGTTGACTTTGAAAATCTAAATATTTGTTTTTCCATTCTCTCACAGATAGTGAGGACACGCACAGCTGGATCTAATGATCTGACACTCGCACCTCCTGCTAGAGCCGCGAGAGGTCGGGGTAGAAGCCGAGGATGGGCACGTGGTGCAGCCAGAGCACCTGCCCGAGCTGCTACAGAGGAGCCACCAATAGCTTCAGTTGGAGGGCAGGCACCTGAGACGCCTATTACTACCCTTGCACTTCAGGAGACTCTCGCCCAGTTTTTGAGCATGTTTGGCATGCTAGCTCAGGCGGGGTTGATTCCACTTGCTCCTGCCATATCTCAAGCCATGGGAGGAGCACAGACTCCAGCCGCTCGTACCTCAGAGCAGCGAGTCCAGGTTGACCAGGTCCCAGAGGTCATACCAGTGCAGCCAGTTATTCGTGTTCAGCCTGAGGTTAGGGCAATAATATCTGAGGAGGAGTAGATAAGGCTCGAGAGGTACAAGAAGTACCACCCTCCTACTTTCAGCAGCTTAGCTTTAGAGGATGCACATGGTTTTCTTGAGGAATTCCACTGTATCCTCCGTACTATGGATATTGTGGAGTCGAGTGGGGTTGCTTTCACTACGTTCTAGCTTAAGGGGGCGGCTTATCAGTGGTCGCGAGCGTATGAGTTAGGTAGCCCGGTCGAGGCAGCTTCACTCACCTGAGCCCAATTCTCAGAGATATTCATGAGAGAGATTTTGTTTCCCCATAGTCTTAGGTATGCATGGCGCGCGGAGTTTGAGCAGTTGCGCCAGGGTGCTATGATCGTATGAGAGTATGCTGTCAGGTCCATCGAGTTATCCTGACATGCACCAGCTTTATTCTCCACAGTTAGAGAGCGAGTCCATCGATTTATCGAGGGGCTCAACCACACTATTAGATTTAGCATGGCTCGAGAGTTGGAGACTGAAACCCCATACCAGCAGGTTGTGGATATCACTCGAATATTTGAGGGTATGTAGGGACGAGAGAGAGAAAAGAGGGAGGCTAAGAGGCCTTGAGATTCTGGAACATATAGTGGTTCCCGTGCCCCAGTTGCAGCCCGGCATGGTAGAGGCTATGTGAGCCATCCTGTTCATTCAGCACTTCTAGCAGTATTCCGATTACTCCCAAGTCTCAGGTTACCCATTATGCACCGCCATTATATAGTGCACCGGCCCCTGCACGGGGTGCTTTCAGCGGTCAGTCCAGCCGACCATGCCCGATCCAGTCTCAGTAGCCACGTCCTCCGAGAGATTGTTTTGAGTGCGGTGTCACTCGTCATATGGTGAGGGGCTGCCCCAAACTCAGGAGGGGTGCACCTCCATAGACTACTCAGGCTCCGCGTATTTCAAAGGCCCCCCAGACTTTTCATGCCGTGATTAGCGCACCAGTTTTCACTCCACCTGCTCAGCCAGCAAGAGGTAGAGGTCGAGCGGGTAAAGGTTGCCCTAGAGGGGGAGGCCATGCCTGATGTTATGCTCTTCCAACTAGGACGAAGACGATTGCATCTGACTCAGTTATCACAAGTATTGTCAAGGGTTGTCATAGAGATGCATCGGTCTTATTTGATCTAAGCTCCACTTATTCCTATGTATTATCTTACTTTGCTCTGTATTTGGGTATATCCAATGATTCTTTGAGTTCTCCTATCTATGTGTCTACGCCTGTAGGAGATTCTATTATTGTTGATCGTATGTATCGTTCGTGCTTAGTTGTTCTTGGTGGTTTTGAGACCAGAGCTAATCTATTATTGCTCAATATGGTAGATTTTGATGTTATTTGGGGCATGGACTGGTTACCCTATCATGCTATTCTTGATTGTCACGCCAAGACTGTGACGTTGGCTATACCAGGTTTGCCGCAGTTGGAGTGAAAGGGTACTTTAAATTATGTTCCTCGGAGGGTGGTGTCTTTCCCTAAGGCACAACGAATGGTTAGGAAGGGATGGACTAAAATGCGGGAAGCTATTTCAGGAAAAATAATTTTCAAAACTAAATGCAAGGCTCCCATGATGATATAAGTAAAGATTGTAAATTGTTTTGTGATTTGAGATTACGAGGCGGTACCTCGGTAGTGACTCTTGTTGATACTTTTCAATTACTTCACTTGTGTTTGGTTGTTTCATTTCCTGGGCATAACATTCCTTGTTTTCTTCCGTGATGCATTATTTGCCTTAGTTAAGTAGAATTAATCTTGGCATATTTCTTACTGGTTTTATTTCCATTGTTATTATTATTACACTGTTAATTACTCGTTTTGTTTCTTATTTGTTCCAGTAGGGCCTTGACCTGACCTCGTCTCTACTCTACCGAAGTTAGACTTAGCACTTACTGAGTATCGTTGTGGTGTACTCATGCTACGCTTCTGCACATCTTTTTGTACAGATCCAGGTACCTCTTACCAGTCCAGGCACTAGTGAGATGAGTTCAACTTTGGAGACTTCAACGTATACCTGCCGGCGTCCGCAGGCCTCGAAGTCCTCCTCTATCTAGTTTATTTCATTATTTCGTTTTGTAGACACATCATTGTATAGGGATGATCACTACTTATTCGTAGAGCTTGTGACTTGTTATCATCGGGTTTTGAGAAGTTGTATATGCTGAGTTGTGGAGTTTATTTTATACTAGTTATTGAGGCTTTAATTATTATTTTTGTTTTATTTTGCATGAATATTAGGCTTACCTAATCTTAGAGACTAGGACCCATCACGACATCCTACGGAGAAAAATTGGGGTCGTGACAAGAAGATTGACAAGATGAAGTAAATAATTCATTTGAGCATTCTTTTTGTTCTAGCTCTCATAGGAATGTGAGTGGGAGATGTTTGGTGATAAAAGTATTCTAGCTTGTCACAAGAAATTATAAACAAAAAATATGGCATTTTCTAATCTATAACTTTGGTGATAAACAAACATTTTCTCCCTTTAATCAAATTTAAAAAAATGCTTATTTTATCCTAAATGATAACCCTCGAATTTTTATTTTTTTAAATATAATGATACTTTTTTCTTTTCTTATATAGGTTGCCACTTACTGTATAATAAATCATAGTACTTAATTTATTTCTTAGAGTGAAAAAATAAATAACTAAAACAATCAAAGATATGTAGTTAATACTTTAAATAATAAAGAACTTCGAGTACAAAATATAATTTTAATATATAAATAAAGTTGCTCATATTAGTAATCTATATATTATTAAAAGGAGTGAGAAAATACATATATGTTATATTAAAAGGAGAGTGGTGAAGTTAATGAAATATCATATTAGCAATGAAGTAATACTTAATAGTGGATCATGTAATAATGAAAAACAAGAAACAAAATAGTTAATCGATAACAATTTTGTTATTGAGTTCATTGCACTGGGACACAAGATGGAACTTTGTTAAAGCAATATATATGATCGGAAAATATTGTAACTCTAGAGTAGTTGATGTACTATGGATTTTTGTCGTTTAAAGTATGCTCTACTTCTATAGAATCAATGTCAATAAGGATGGCTTCATAGTACCTTCTTGTCTTATAGGGATTTTCGGTATTCACGAAATTAAAATCTGTAAAACAAGGTTTAATAATGTCTTTAATTCTGAGACCTTCATATTCTTTGTCGTGTGCTAGCAAAGGTAATACCTGGATGGTAACATATTCAAATTTTACCATATTTGTCTGAACCTCTAGTTTAACCAAGCGGGGCCGAGGTTGATTTTTTTGACCTTGTGGGAAAAGTGTAAGAATCCTATCTTTACGTATTGTAATTGATTCCCTTAGCAGTATTTGACGTTATCGAGTTGATTGTGGTTGGATATGAGTGGTGTGGAGGCAGATTCTAGATGAAAGGCCCCGGTAAAGCTCTGAATTGACTGCAGAGTGAGGTAAGTGTCGTGGTTAAGCTTAACTTGAGGGATTAGGACTTGTTTGCTTATTTGCTACGTGTTTAAAATATTTTTGTAAATAGATATATACCTATTTACAAAATAAATGTAAATAGATATATTCCATGTTTCATTCACGTCTTTTATATACTATTTTTCATGCCTTACATACTCGGTACATTATTCGTATTGATGCCCTATTGTCCGGGGCCTGTGTTTCATGCCCACAGGTGCAGGTAGACAGGCCGATGGTCCCCCTTCTTAGGATCCTAACTCAGTGAGAGTTGGTGTGCTCTACTTGATCCGGAGCTGATATTGATTTTGGTAAGCTATTTTTGTATATAGATATGGGTACGACGGGGCCCAGTCCCATCGTTTATACAGTTGTAAACTCTATTAGAGGTCTATAGACAGTCATGTATAGCTAGATAGTATGTGGCCTTGTTGGCTTCTTATTTTGGATATATAGTTGTCTATAGCAGCCTAGTTGGCTCGCCCCTACCGTATTCCGCATGTATATGTATATATGTCTTTTGGGCATGTTTTCCTAACGTATGTTATTCACGTGATTCAGCAGTTTATTGACATCTGTTATGTGTGATCTACATTTTTTTCATGTTATGTCTTAGATATATGCTTAGGGGTGTTTGACAGGTAAGACTCGGGCACTCGTCATGGCCCATCGATTTGGGTCGTGAGAAAAGTGGTATTAGAGCAGTTTTGTCCTAGGGTTGTCTACAGACTATGTCTAGCAGTGTCTTGTTTATGGGTGTGTTGTGCACCACACTTATAGACATGAGGCTACATGATATTTAGGATGGTTACTTTTCTTTCTGATCTAGATTGTGTGATAGAACTGAGTCGTAAGTATTCACTCCTAATCATTACCTTATTTATATTCTTAGTGATGCCTATTACTACTAGACGACAGGCGTCAGCCTCTAATACGGGTCAGAAGGCTACGAAAGTCTTAAAAGGAGATATAAGTTACACTATGGAGTCAGACCCATCAGAGATCATGGGTTCTATTGAGGAGGATCCTTCCGAGGATCCATATGAGTCATCCGTTCGAGTATTTTTGGTTTTGCCAGCAGTATATGGGGCGAGAGGAGTTCCGACCTCACCAAGGCCCTTATTTTTATTATCAGGGCATGTTGATCAGGGTATAAGGGGAGTGGTGCACGGATTGGCACATCCAGGTTCCCCTCAGGCTCAAAACTATGTCAGAGTATTTACGGACACCAGCTCTTCTGAGGTGCTAGATAGTCAACAGTCTTGGGAGTCCGTCAATCAAGGTTCATCTGTGTATGTCATGGGATATGTACTTAGCTCCCTTCTGAGTCAACTTTGTCAATGGTGCTGAAAGAGAAGAAAATCTCTCTACGAATCTCCTGTAATAACCTGTCAAACCTAGGAAGCTACGAACCTCCGTCGGTGTCGTGGGTCTAGGCCAAGTCTTCATTTCCTCAATCTTCTGTGTATCAACCCAGATACCTTTACCTGAAATAATATGCCCAAGGAAAGCTACAGAATTCAACCAACCCACGATTTAGAATTAGCCGCGGTAATTCATGCACTAAAGATGTGGAGGCAATATTTGTATGGTATTCATGTTGATATCTATATTGATCATAAGAGCCTTCAGTATAACTTCAAGCAAAAGGAATTGAATTTACGTCAGAGGAGATGGTTAGAGCTACTGAAAGACTATGACGTTAATATTTTATATCATCCGGGGAAGGCGAATGTAGTAGCCTACACCCTCAGCCGTACATCTATGGGTAGCCTGTCATATTTATAGCCAGAGAAGAGTGGAATAGCCCATGAGATTCATCAGCTAGCTAGTCTTGGAGTTCGATTACTGGACTCAGGTGATACTGGAGTTACTATTCAGGACACGACAACATCCTCTTTAGTAACTGAAGTGAAGGAATGCCAGTACGAGGATCCTGTGTTAGCTCATTACAGAGATGCAGCCCCTCAGAAGGAGAAGACACCATTTGAGATTTCAGGAGATGGAGTCCTCAGATATCGAGGACGATTATGTGTTCCTAATATTGCAGGGCTGCACCAGCATGTTATGGGAGAAACTCATTTTTCTCGTTAGTCTATTAACCCAGGAGCGACGAAGATGTATCCTGATATCAGGGAAATATACTAGTGGGATGAAATGAAGAAGGATATAGCAGAGTTTGTTGCTCAGTGCCCTAATTGTCAGTATGTTAAGATTGAGCATCAGAAACCCGATAGATTATTATAGGCTATAGAGATTCCGACTTGGAAATGGGAAGTAATTAATATGGATTTCATCATAGGCTTACCTCATACCCAACATAAGTTCGATTCTATATGGGTGATTGTTGATAGATTTACAAAATCAGCCCATTTGTTTTGCCTGTCAGGACTACGTATTCAGCAGAGGATTATGCAAGGCTCTACATTAAAGAGATGGTACGACTTCATGGTATCCCTATATCTAATATCTCAGATAGAGGTGCTAAGTTTACAGCTAATTTCTGGAGGTCCTTCCAAAAAGGATTGGCGGCTCAGGTAAGTCTTAGTACAATATTTCATCCACAGACATATGGTCAGGCTGAGCGTACTATTCAGACACTGGAAGACATGATCATCTTCCACTTATTGAGTTCGCATATAATAATAGCTATCATCCCAGCATTCAGATGGCTCCATACGAAGCTCTCTACGGACAAAAGTGTAGGTCACCTATCAGATGGTTCTAGGTTGGGGAAACTAAGTTAGTAGGATCAGAGTTGGTATAATAAGCAATAGAGATGATTGAGCTTATACAGGAAAGGTTATTAGCAGCTCAAAGTCGTCAGAAGTCTTTTGCGGATAATCGATGACGAGACTTGGAGTTTCAGGTTGACGAATGGGTATTCCTAAAGGTATCATCGATAAAAGGCATTATGAGGTTCGGTAAGAAAGGAAAACTTAGCCCTCGGTACATTAGACCATATAAGAGCGTACGTAGAGTAGGCCAGGTAGCGTATGAGTTAGACTTTCCTTCTAATTTGGAGTTCGTACATCCTGTCTTTCATGTGTCTATACTCCGTAAGTGTATCAAAGATCCTTCTAGAGTCATGCCAAGTCATCATGTTCAGGTCACAGAGAAGTTATCATATGAGGAATCTCCCATTGCTATACTAGATAGACAGGTTCGGAGATTGAGAACTAAGGACGTAGTTTTGGTTAATGTACTTTGAAAAAAAAATAATGTGGAAGAGATGACTTGGGAAGCTGAAGAAGACATGAATTCTAGGTATCCTCACTTATTTTCGCTTCCATAGGAGGACCAAACTGAGACATCACAGCCTTTAGGTGCGTGTATGGATTCTTGTGTTAGTTACCGTTATTGGTCGTGTGAGGCCATTATTATGATTGATGATTGTGGCCCTATGTGACATTGTATTATCGGGTTTTTTTTATGTGAAAGGTTTGTAGTAGTACTGTTACAGAGGAGACTCTACCAAAATTTAAGAGTTAAAACATTCGAGGACGAAATGTTCTAAGCGGGGAAGGATATTACATCCCGCGTTTTCGTACGTTAAAGTTTCGTTGTAAGTAAATCGACGTAAGCTCGGGAATGAGATTATGTTTTAGTATATAAGTATTTATATTATTTATAACAGGTGATAAGTAAGTGCCGTGAAGGTTAGAGGGTAAACAAATCGAAGAAAATGAGTTTTGTTGAAGTTTGACAATTTGGGATAAAATACGATCCAAGCTATAATACCCCATTTTATGGACTAGTGCCATACAATATACCACATGACCATGGTAGTAAGGTATATAAAGCATGTTAAAAGTGATTATTATTTTAAGTAATTTGAGATAATACTTAATTATGTGGGTAACTGGTTAATTATTTATTTTTAGTGAGAGATTAACAAACTAATTAGGAATTTCTGTATAAGCTTAATGGACATACCTCCCCACGTGGCAACAAGTGGGATTCTTAATTAAGCCCAATAGTGACTAGGTAATTTATGCAACTAGGTGGCATATTTAGGAGATTCTTTGGTAAAGTAATCACATAAAGTGGGGCCCATACCCACTATGATAAAGACACCTCCCTATATAATCCCAAGATAGTTCTACGAGTGGTGGGACATGTTTGGAGGAAACAAAGAAATACTTCCTCAACAATTCCTTAACAGGTTTGAAGATTTTTAAACTAAAGAGGCAATATCATCCTTACCAGAGCACATTAAAATGTGCAAATACTTTATTCAGAAAATAATTTCTTTTATTATTAGTTGGAACTTTTCTAAGGCATAATTTGATAGAATTAAATATCTGTCTAAAGAAATCAAGATCAAAGGCTGGACTCCCAAACAACAGATTCCCAAGACAAATGTCCCACAAAGCTTTAAAAAAGCTTCATATTCAAAAGCAATGCTCAAAGAATGATATACGAAAGCTTTACAAAAGGTTCATCTTCTAGTTGATTTTATTTTAGGCATAGGGTCTCCACTCTCTAGTCTCTTTTCCAACATAGGGTCTCCACTCCCCTGATGATTTTATTTTAGACATAGGGTCTCCACTCCCTATTGTCTTTTCTAACATTAGGTCTCTACTCCCTAGTCTCTTTTCCAATATAGGGTCTCCACTCCCTAGTTGATTTTTATTTTAGATATAGGGTATCCACTCCCTAGTCTCTTTTCCAACATAGGGTCTCCACTCCCCAATTGCTTTTATTTTAGACATAGGGTCTCCACTCCCTTGTCTCTTTTCCGACATAGGGTTTCCACTCCCTAATTGATTTTAGTTTAGACATAGGGTCTCCACTCCCTAGTGTCTTTTCCAACATAGGTTCTCAATTCCCTAGTTGATTTTATTTTAGATATAGGGTCTCCACTCTCTAGTCTCTTTTCCAACATAGGGTCTCCACTCCCTAGTTGAAGTTATTTTAGACATGGGGTCTCCACTCTCTAGTCTCTTTTCCAACACAAGGTCTCCACTCCCTAGTTGAAGTTATTTTAGATATAGGGTCTCCACTCCCTAGTCTCTTTTCCAACATAGGGTGTCCACTCCCTAGTTGATTGTATTTTAGATATAGGGTCTCCACTCCATAGTCTCTTTTCCAATATAGGGTCTCCACTCCCTAGTTGATTTTATTTTAGACATAGGGTATCCACTCCCTAGTCACTTTTCCAACATAAGGTCTCCACTCCCCAGTTGCTTTTATTTTAGACATAGGGTATCCACTCCCTTGTCTCTTTTCCGCCATAGGGTCTCCACTCCCTAATTGATTTTAGTTTAGACATAGGGTCTCCACTCCCTAGTGTCTTTTCCAACATAGGTTTTCCACTCCCTAGTTGATTTTATTTTAGACATAGGGTCTCCACTCTCTAGTCTCTTTTCCAACATAGGGTCTCCACTCTCTAGTTGAAGTTATTTTAGATATATGGTCTCCACTCCCTAGTCTCTTTTGCAACATAGGGTGTACACTCCCTAGTTGATTATATTTTAGACATAGGGTCTCCACTCCCTAGTCTCTTTTCCAACATAGGGCCTAAACTCCCTAGTTGATTTTATTTTAGACATAGAGTCTCCACTCCCTAGTCCTTTTTCCAACATAGGGTCTCCACTCCCTAGTTAACTTTATTTTAGACATAGGGTCTCCACTCCCTAGTCTCTTTTCCAACATAGGGTGTCCACTCCCTAGTTGATTGTATTTTAGATATAGGGTCTCCACTCCATAGTCTCTTTTCCAATATAGGGTCTCCACTCCCTAGTTGATTTTATTTTAGACATAGGGTATCCACTCCCTAGTCACTTTTCCAACATAAGGTCTCCACTCCCCAGTTGCTTTTATTTTAGACATAGGGTATCCACTCCCTTGTCTCTTTTCCGCCATAGGGTCTCCACTCCCTAATTGATTTTAGTTTAGACATAGGGTCTCCACTCCCTAGTGTCTTTTCCAACATAGGTTTTCCATTCCCTAGTTGATTTTATTTTAGACATAGGGTCTCCACTCTCTAGTCTCTTTTCCAACATAGGGTCTCCACTCTCTAGTTGAAGTTATTTTAGATATATGGTCTCCACTCCCTAGTCTCTTTTGCAACATAGGGTGTACACTCCCTAGTTGATTATATTTTAGACATAGGGTCTCCACTCCCTAGTCTCTTTTCCAACATAGGGCCTAAACTCCCTAGTTGATTTTATTTTAGACATAGAGTCTCCACTCCCTAGTCCTTTTTCCAACATAGGGTCTCCACTCCCTAGTTAACTTTATTTTAGACATAGGGTCTCCACTCCCTAGTCTCTTTTCCAATATAGGATTTCCACTCCCTAGTTAATTTTTATTTTAGACATAGGTTTACCACTCCCTACTCTACTTACCAGTATTCCTAACTGTATTTTTACCATAGGGTATACCACTCCCTAGTTGATTTGATCTTAAATACAGGGTACACTACTCCCTGCTTTCCTTGTTAATATAGGTTACATCATTTCTTAGCCACATTTTCCCAGCATAAGGTAACCAATCCTTAGTTGAGGCACCATTTAGACAATTAGGATACACTATTCCCAAAGAATCATGTTTTTCCCAGGGTACACCATTCCCAACCTTTTTATTGCTTTCAATGATGATGTAGTTTAGAGTTTTTGTTACAAATAACTCATAAAATTTCCTAGTGAAACCCGTGGGAGAAAAATTCCGTCCTTTTATTTTGTTTTGGTGTCTGAGCAGGTTTTACCTCAAGGCATAGGGTTCGAGATGAACAAAAGAAGAAGTCTTAATCCAAAAAAAATAAAAAATAATAAAAAAGAGAGAGAGAAGTGAATCCAAATGCAGAAGCATATGGAAAGGATATGGACTGCTCAAGACGATTGAGGTTACGAGCTTTACATTTCAGGGTTTTGATAAGAAGAAATCATAGAAGAATGAACTAGTACCTGCAACTAGATAGCATCAAGGTTAAGATAATAGTCTGCATGAAGAACCAATCAAGACTCAAGATCAAGTTTTAGAAGACTTATAGATATGAATCTTGTAACTGATAACTGATAGGCTTGTTTTGTTTATTTTGATCTTGATGTAAAATAGGACCACAGACCGGAGCCTCGACGGAACCTCACATAACTTTGCAACTCATCATTCCACCATTCATTTTGAACTACACGCGACCTGATGCCCCTATAACCCGGGATATGTAGGCTGTCCAAAACCAGGACTCAGTTGCACCCTATCTTTTATTTTTATTTCTTCTGAATAATGATTTGGTCAAATATTAGTCACACGACTCGCCTTGTCTTTGCCTGAAAACTCTTCATGTTTCCAAGCAAAGAGGGGTATGCTGTGAGCACCTAATATTTGATCGTACTTGATTTTTCCCCACTCATCTCACTAATGCCTCACTTCCCACTTTTCCCACTCATCTCCCCAATACCTAACTTCTCACTTCCCTCACTCACACTCACACTCCCACTTTCACTACTCATGTCCCCCACTCACATCCCTACTATCCCCCTCCATCATCTGCACATACACACTCACGTATTTCTTGCTCTCCAATTATATTCCCCTCACCCGATGCTTGATCATTTTTACGACATATAGAGAGCACACACAAGAAACAGGGTGAAAAAAATGAAAAAGAGCGAGAAAAGCCGCCTCCCTGTTGCTTCTCTTCCTTCACCACAAATTTATCTTCTTCCTCCACCATTCCTCACCATGGAAGAACTACGAAGCTCCAAACATCAAGCCATATAAATCTCACAAAATCAACCACCAAAAGCCATGAAAACACCCCTGTTTCTCACCCCAAAACCAGCCCCAATTACCCAGCGAAAATGAGCCAAAACCAATGAAATCCCCCACAAATTTCAGCCTGAAACTAGCTTAAAACAGTCCCTAAATTCACCCCAAATTCTAGCTGAAAAACGTCCCCTTCTCACCTCAAAAACAGCTGCAAAAACCAGTAAAAACAGCCCCAAATTCCAGCCTCAAACCTAGCAAAAAACACACCTAAAAAGGAACCAAAAACCTACTGAAATTAGTTAAAAACGCAGCAAAACCTTGTTCCGAACACCATCCAAACCAGCTGGAAATTCCAGCCCCAAAAAGGCAACAAAACAGCAGCTCAAACCGCTGCCAATTTCAACTCAAAATAATCCAAAAATGGACATCAAAACCCAACTAGAAACACCTCGAAACAATCCCCTTTTCACATAAAACAACAGCGTCAAGAGTTGAGATCGAAGGCTACCGTTCGAAAGCTACGGTCTAGTTCGTTTTGTTTTCAGTCAGTGCATTGTGTGATTGTCTTCTAAGTATAAAAGGTCATTTCTTCTTTCTTTGTACTCTTTTGATTTGTTCTCTTCTAAGTATTATTGTATAAATTTATGCTTATGTGTTTGGTTTCATGATTTCCTACTCGCTTTTATATCTTTAATAGAAATGATTACTCCTATTCTTTATTTTTTTAGTGTACGCAATACTTACTTCTATTTTATTTGTGAGCTGCCTTTTGTCATAAGGTATTATTAGTTACTGCTGAGATGAGTTCCTATAGGTTGGAACATGGTTGATAGTGTCTAATGTAGTAACTGGGCCTAAATTGACGATAGTCTAAAGGCCACTGTTTGGGTTTTGATAAGTAGGCCGTTGAAGTTTGTTGTGAATTAGAAAATCTTTGACTAAATAAGTTTAATTTGCTAGGCCCGTTAATATCATATAGCTGCCCTCTTTTATTAGTCCATAAATAATTTGATAACATTCATAAATATTCATAGAATGCTTTAGGCGCGCTCTTAATTAATCAAATTATTGTGATTATGTATAAGTTTGCGTAACATAATTATGATTTCCAACATTAAAATCAAGGTATGCGTTCGCGAAACTTTAGGCGAAACAATCTTAATAATAATACAAACAACAAGTAATTTAAAAGAGGTAAAAGGTAAAACACACATAGGTTCTAAAATACGTAATTAAACATTCAATTAAGCCAGATATGATTAAAGCAAAATTCCGAAATGAAATCGTCACTCAAATTCCTAAATTTTACTCTCCAATCCCTAGCCCAAAACTCCAAATATTCCACCTAAAAAACATACAAACTAGGTGGGAAATTCAATGGGTAAACAATATTATTGCACAAAAAGGATCAAGAGTCACTTACCTCAAGAAACCCCTCAAAATCTCTCTCAAAATTTGCCTTAATCCGAGTTTGCAAAGTCCAAAAATGATAAAACCTCGGAAACTTACGTTCATATACATTGCCCAGAGGTTCTCGCTTTTGCGGATCATTCAACCGTACCTCCGGTTATGCTTTTGTGGAGATTTCCATCGCTTCTGCGATCCACCAGTTCCAGCCCACCTCCACATCCGTGATCAAACTTGCGCAGATACGAGTCCGCATCTGCGGAACACGCTCCGCACCTGCGCTCCCCATGCTCACTCCCAAACCTCGCATCTGCGCCCCCTTTCTCCGTATTTGTGACCTCGCAGGTACGGACAAAACCATCACACTTGCGGTCACTGCCCACTTCCTTCCAAGTCGCTTCTGTGATGCCTTCCACGCACATGCGGCCTCTCACTACGACCATGACCTTCGCAGGTGCGATCATACCAGTCCAGGTCTGCTCAGCCATGCCTTAAGTTCCAAATTCGATCCGTTAACCATCCGAAATCCATCAAATATACCAACAAGTCCTACAACACGATACAAACTTAGTTGAGTCCTCAAATCACCTTAAACAACATCAAAAACACGAATCACACCTCAATTCAAGCCTAACGAAAACTAAGAAATTCCAACTTCTACAATCGATGCCAAAACATATCAAATCAACTCCGATTAACCTCAAGTTTTGCACACAAGTCATAAATGACACAATGGACCTATTCTAACATCTGGAACCAAAATCCGAGCCCGGGAACTTCAAAGTCAACTCTCGGTCAAACTTTTCAACTTTCCAAACTTCTAATCTTCCAACTTTCGCCATTTCAAGCCAAATTCCACTACGGACCTCCAAATTACTATTCGGACAAACTCATAAGTCCAAAATCACCCTACAGAGCTATCTAAACCATCAAAACTCCATTCCGAAGCCGTTTATATATAAGTCAACATCCGGTTAACTATTTCAACTTAGGCTTCCAACCTTGGAACTAAGTGTCCCAGCTCATTCCGAAATATCCCTGGAACCAAACAAACTTCCCCGGCAAGTCTAATAACAGCAATTGAGCAAAGAATAAGCGTTATATGTGGGAACATGGCTATAACACTTAAAATGTCCAGCTGGGTCATTACAATTTCCCCCTCTTAAACAAACGTTCGTCCTCGAACAGGTCTAGAATCATACCTGGAGTCTCAAATAGGCATGGACATCTGCTCCGCATCTCCTGCTCGGTCTCCCAAGTAGCCTCCTCGACTGTCTATACTCTCCACTGCACCTTTACTGAAGCTACGTCCTTTGACCTCAATGTTCGAACCTGCCGATCCAAAATGGCCACTAGCTCCACATCATAAGTCAAATCACCATCCAACTGAACTATGCTGAAGTCCAAAACATGAGACGGATCGCCGACATACTTCTGGAGCATCAAAACATGAAACACTGGGTGAACACTCGATAGACTAGGCGGCAATGCAAGCTTGTATGCCACCTCTCCATTCTTCTCAAGCACCTCAAATGGTCCAATGTACCGAGGGCTCAACTTGCCCTTCTTCCCGAACCTTATAACACCCTTCATGGGTGAAACCTTGAGTAGTACCTTCTCCCCCACCATGTAAGAAATGCCGCAAACCTTTCAATCGGCATAACTCTTCTACATAGACTGTATCGTGCGAAGCCAATCCTGAATCAATTTAACCTTGTCCAAAGCATCCTGAACCAAGTCAGTACCCAATAGCCTAGCCTCATCCGGCTCAAATCAACCCACTGGAGACTGACACCGTCTCCCATACAAAGCCTCATACAAAGCCATCTGAATACTCGATTGGTAGCTGTTGTTGTAGGCAAACTATGCAAGTGGCAGAAACTGATTCCAAGAACCCCCAAAATCTATGACACAAACGCGTAGCATATCCTCCAATATCTGAGTAGTGCACTCGGACTGTTTGTCCGTCTGAGGGTGGAATACTGGGCTCAACTCAACTTGGGTGCCTAACTATCGTTGCACTGCTCTCCAAAACTATGATGTAAATTGCATGCCCCAATATGAAATGATGGACACCGGCACGCTATGAAAGCAAACAATCTTGCGGATGTAGATCTCAACCAACCGCTCCGAAGAAGAAGCAACCCCAACTGGAATGAAATGCGCAGACTTTATCAACCGATCCATAATCACCCAAATAGCATCAAACTTCCTCGAAGTACGTGGGAGCCCAACTACAAAATCTATGGTAATACGCTCCCATTTCCATTCCGGAATCTCAAGCCTCTGAAGCAATTTGGCCGGTATCTGATGCTCATACTTCATCTGCTGACAATTTAGGCACCGAGCTACAAACTCCACTATGTCTTTCTTCATCCTCCTCCACCAATAGTGCTGCCTCAAGTCCTGATACATCTTTGCGGCACCCAAGGGGATGGAATACCGCGAACGGTGGGCCTCCTTAAGAATCAACTCACGTAGCCCATCCATATTGGGCACACAAATTCGACCCTGCATCTGTAACTCCCGATCATCTCCAATAGTAACCTTCTTGGCATCACCGTGCTGAACCGTGTCCTTAAGTACAAGCAAATGGGGATCATCATGTTGACGCTCTCTGATGTGATCATATAAGGAAGACCGAGAAACTATACAAGCTAGAACCCGACTGGGCTCCAAAATATCTTATCTAACGAACTGGTTGGCCCAGGCCTGAACATCTGATTCAAGCGGTATCTCACCAACAGGAATGAATTCAAGGCTACCCATACTCACCGCCTTTCGACTCAAGGCATCGGCCACCACATTGACTTTCCCGAGATGATACCGAATGGTAATATCACAGTCCTTTAGTAGATCCAACTATCTCCGCTTCCTCAAATATAGATCCTTCTATTTGAACAAGTGCTGGAGACTCCGATGATCCGTAAATACCTCACAAGACATACTATAGAGATAATGCCTCCAAATCTTCAATGCATGAATAATGGTTGCCAACTCCAAATCATGAACAGGGTAATTCTTCTGATGAGGATTAAATTGGCGTGAAGCATAAGCAATCACTCTCTACCCTCCCTCCCCCCTTCCCGCATCAAGACACACCCAATACCAATCCGAGAAGCATCACAATACACTATGTAAGAACCTGATGCTGAAGGCAAAACTAGAACTGGAGTTGTGATCAAGGCCGTCTTGAGCTTCTGAAAGCTATACTCACACTCATTCGACCACCTGAATGGAGAACCCTTCTAGGTCAACCTAGTCAAAAGCATTTCAATGGATGAGAAACCCTCTACAAAGCGACGATATTATCCAGCTAAGCCAAGAAAGCTCTGAATCTCAGTAGCTGAAAATAGTCTAAGCCAACTCTAAACCACCTCTATCTTCTTTGGATCAACCTTAATCCCATCACTGGACACCACGTGCCCCAAGAACGCCACCGAACTAAGCCAAAACTCACACTTGGAGAACTTGGCATAAAGTTTCTCCTCCCTAAACCGCTGTAGTATAATCCTCAAATGATGGGCATGCTCCTCTTGGCTACGTGAGTACACCAGGATATCATCAATGAATGCTATGACAAACTAATCAAGATAAGGCTGAAATGCACTGTTCATCAGATGCATGAATGTTGTTGGGGCGTTGGTCAGCCCAAAAGACATCACAAGGAACTCATAGTGACCATAGCGAGTCCTGAATACCATCTTCAGAATATCCGAGTCCCAAATCTTTAACTGGTGATACCCATACCTCAAATCAATCTTAGAGAACACCATCGCTCCATGAAGCTAGTTATATAGATCATCAATGCGTGGCAATGGATACTTGTTCTTGATTGTAAATTTGTTTAACTACCTGTAGTCGATGCACATCCGCATAGTACCATCCTTCTTCTTCATAAACAGAACTGGTGCACCCCAAGGTGACACACTAGGCCTAATAAATCCCTTATCAAGAAGCTCCTGAAGTTGTTCTTTCAACTCCTCTAACTCTGCTGGTGCCATACGGTACAGAGGAATAGAAATGGGCTGAGTTCCCGACAGGTCTGTAGGAAACATATCCGGAAAATCTACTACTACTGGAGTAGAATCAATAGTAGGGGTATCAGCACCAACATGCCTCACAAAGGCCAAATATGACAGACACCCCTTCCCAACCATTCGTTGGGCCTTCAAATATGAAATCACTCTGTTGGGAACATAATCTAGAGAACCTCTCCACTCGATCCTTGGCAACCGCGGTATCGCTAATGTCACAGTCTTATCGTGACAATCCAGAATAGCATGGCATTGAGACAACCAATCTATACCCAAAATCACGTTGAAATCGACCATACTAAGCAATAAGAGATCAACTCTAGTCTCCAATCCCCCAATAATCACTACACATGACCAATATACACAGTCCACAATAATAGTATCGCCTACCGGCGTAGTTATATGAACAGCTAAAACTAAGGTCTTACGGAGCATATCCAAATAATGACTAAAAGAAGATGATACATAGGAATAAGTAGATCCAGGGTCAAATAATGTGGAAACATCTCTATGGCACACTGAGACAATACCTGTGATCACTACATTTGAAGCAACGACATCTGGCCTGGTAGGAATAGCATAGAATTGGGCCTGACCACCACCTGATTGGCCTCCCCTTCTAGGGCAACCTCTAGCTGCCTGGGCCCATCCCGAGCTTCCTGGGTGGGTGGTGAAGTAACTGGTGTGGAAGTCACCGCCTGACCCCTCTACTGAACTAAACCTCCAAAGTGATGAGGACATTATCTCCACCTATGCCCAAACTCTCAGCACTCGAAGTAACTCCCTGGTGGTGGTAGTGGGGACTAAATCGGGCCCCGAGTATCAGAATAACTGCTAGAAGGACCTGGCATAGATGAACACTAAAACGATGGAGCACTTGGTGAACTCTGAGCTGGGAGAGTACCGAGAGATGACTGACCCGGACGAGCATTGTACAAACCATAGCTAGCTGATATACCCCGATGAACCTGATGAGCCAGCTGAGCGGGCCTATAAGGACGACCCCTACTGTGGTAGGACTGCCCCTAGAAGGAACACCAGTAAAACCACCCAAACCACGAGGCTTCTTGGCCTCCCTTCCTCATGCTCATGACTATGGACCAACTCTAGCCGTCGAGCCATATCAACCACCTCATCGAACCTAGCACCTGATGCATTCTCAATAGTCATAACAAAACACAACTGATAACTGAGGCCATCAATGAATCTCCTAATCTTCTCCCACTCTGTGGGAACCAACTAGATAGCGTGATGGGCCAACTCGGGAAAACCTCATCTTGTACTAGGTCACAGACAAGCCCTCCTAGCGTAGCTGCTCAAAATGACTACGCAACTCCTCCATACGGATGAGTGGCACAAACTTCTCCATACAGATCGGTGGCACAAATTCCTTCTACGCGACCCCGAATTTCCTTCCGCAATCGCGATTCACAAAGGCTGGAACAACACTTTGCTCTTCGCGATCGCGGCCCTTTCTTCGCGATCGGGAAGAAAGATGCACCAGATCTCAGAAACAACAGCTCAAACATGGCGCAATGACCCGTAGCCCATCCGAAATACAACCGAGGCCCCCGGGACCCTGTCCAATCATACCAACTATTCCCAAAACATGATGCAAACTTGCTTGAGGCTGTAAATCACACCAAACAATATCCTAACTACGAATCAACAATCAAAACCCTTCTTTCATCTTTCAAACTTTGCCGAACACGTCCAAATTACACTTAAACATTCAGGAATAATGCCAAACTTTACGATCAAGTCACAAATCACGATACGAATCTATTTCAAGGCTCGAAATCCCAAACGGACATCAATAAAATCAAAGCTCACTTCAAATTAGTCTTAGAAAATTCTAAAACCTTCTAAATGTAAACTTTCTACAATAAGCGCCGAAATGCTTTCGGACCACCTGATACTCAACCCGAACATACGCTCAAGTCCGAAATCATCATACGAACCTATTAGAACCTTCAAATCCGAATTTCGAGGTCGTTTACTCAAAAGTCAAACCTTGGTCAACTCTTCCAACTTAAAGCTTCCACTCATCCGAATCAACTCCGAACATCCCGAAATTCAATTTTGTCTACACGTACAAGTCCTAAAACATGAAGCGAAGCTACTCAAGGCCTCAAACCGCCAAACGATGCGCTAGAGCTCAAAATGACTGGTCGAGTCATTACATACCAACAAGTTCCAAAACACATAACGGACCTACTTGAGGCCAAAAATCATATCAAACAACATCGATTCAATGAATCATAATCCAATTCAAGCTTATTGAAACTATGAACTTCCGAATTCCTAAACTAATGTTTATTCTTACCGAAACAACTCCGATTGACTTCAAATTTTGCACAAAAGTTATAAATGACATGAAGGACCTATTCCAACTTTCAGAATCAGAATCCGACCCCGATATCAATAAAGTCAACTCTTGGTCAAACTTTCCAATCTTCCAAACCTTCAACTTTCAATTTTTTTTTCAATTCACGCCGAAACGACCTACAGACCTCCAAATCAACGTCCGGACACGCTCCTAAGTCCAAAATCACCATATAGAACTATTTGAACAGTCAAACTCTATTTTGGAGTCATCTACAGTAATGTCAAACTACAGTCAACTCTTTCAACTTTAGCCTCCAACTTAGGGACTAAGTGTCCTATTTCACTCTGAAACTAACCCGAAACCAAAACCAAGCACCCCGACAAGTCACATAATCACAATATAATATAGAGAAAGAAATAAATAGCGGATCGGGGCTGAAATACTAAAAACGATCGGCCGGGTCGTTACACTTCCAATTTATGCTTGAGACTTGACACAATTTGTTTTATTTTTGCATAGCTAAATGAGAGAAAAATTCAATTGGTACATTGAACCATGTCCTTCAACAGTGAAAAATATGCCTAAAGTATAAGGGTTTGTTAGTATTTCTCAACTATCAATCGACATGACAATGATACTTGATAAAGCTTTTGGTGCCATCGAAATCCAAAAAAGAAAAAAACTTTCACAAGAGTTAACGTAAGTCCCTTCTGTGAGCAAGTAATTTTTCCCCATGCATAAAACATTCCTACAAATAGTCAAAATTGTTTTAATTACTTTTGTAGAATTTTAGGAATTTCTCGCTATTTTTATTTTATTTTCTCGACATTTATTTGCATTTAGCATTTTTAGTAGCATTTTAAATCTTCAAAATAACAAAAATATGTTAATCTTTACAATTTTAGATCTTAACTACATGTTAATTGCATCATTAAAATACAAAATCACAAATTGCATTAGTCACTTTGCACTTTGCATTCTAGGATTAATTAATTAATTAATTTTTGTTCTCTTACTTTGTTAAAACTAATTAGTTTAGGTAGTTTAATTATTAAGATAAAATAAATCTTGGGGTTAAATTGACAAAATAGGCTTCAATTAAGATTTTAAACTAAGTGGCCCATTTTGAAATCAAAAGGAAGGAGAGAAAAGTTGGGTTGCTAAGCGTTCTCAACTGGGCCAAGCATTTTCGGCAGCCCAATCCACAAAATACCAACCCCATACCTAGCAAACCAATCCTTCCACGCTCGGACCAGTCCCCTACTAAACCAAACAGCGTCATTTTGGCATTGTTTGATCTCCATCGTCTATTGATCATGATCTGACGGCTCAGAACTAGCCATCCATCCCCTTAAAATTGTCTAAACCAACCCCTTACCCACCAAACACTCTCTCAAACCCTCTCTTCTTACTCTCTATGTTCCGCCACCGTCTCCGCTGCCAAATATTGCTCACGGCGGCGGCACCACTCTAAATAGCTCCAAACTTTCACCCCACAATCCCAATACCCTCCTCAGTCCTAATCTACCTTTGATTTCGCCAAAAACCTTCTAAAAATGTCGAATAATCGATCTAAAATTCCATAAAAAACCTAGTTCTGCCCCTTTCCGATTTCTTCATTCATTTTGATTCGATTTGGCTTGAAATTCACATTTGTCACGACCCCAGTTTCCCTTCGTAGGATGTCGTGATAGAACCTAGTCTCTGTGACTAGGTAAGCCTAACACTTACTGAATAAATTGACAAAAATCAACCAACAGAACTATTAAGCAGAAACCGGATATTTCTAAATGAACTCAACATTTACAACATGAAATAATATCCCAAAATCGATAGTACAAGTCATAAGCTCTACTGAGTTTACTAGATAAAAAATCCCTAAATACAACTCTTCAAAATAGAAATTAAACAGTACAAGTATAATATCAGAAGGCGACTCCAAGGAATACGAACGCGATAGCAGGTTTACCTTGAGTCTCCATAGCCGTGCTCGACTAGGTAGCTAATAACCAACAATAACCGATGCACCTGGATCTACACAAAAATATGCAGAAGCGTAGTATGAGTACACCACAGCGGTACCCAGTAAATATCAAGACTAACCTCGGTAGAGTAGTGACGAGGGACAGTCAAGACACCCACTGGACTAAACACCTGAACAAGTATAGTGTAGAACTAACAGTGAACAATATCAATATAAAGCTAGGCATGATGACAATAATAATATAATGTTTGTAATAGGGACTAAAAATGATAGTTAGCAACGAGACACGACAGATAATAACATTGTAGAGTAAGCTGAACACAGTTCAAATCCAGTGAAAACAAATAAAGGGAAACAAGTGAAAACTCAATAGGAACAACTGCTTTCACACCCGGTTTATCCAAGAATTTCCACGAGGTACCAAACCGCAAAATCACAAATCACATGTCCCAATTCGTGAACCCTAATCATTTGGCATCTTGTGCCCATATTACAATTCATAACAACACAGACGACTCACAAGTCAAGGGAGTGACAATATCTAATATTCGCACAGACCACTCGCGTGCCAATAATAATAATGACTCATAACCACACGGACAACTCGCGTGTCGATAGACAACTCTCACATAGAAGGCAAGTAAATGAGAGTACATGTAAATGTTCAATAACATCATGATTCATCTTCCTAAACCGATATGGGTGATTAAATTACGTGTATGCTTGTGGAAGTTTCCTACCACAATTCAAGTCAACAAGTAAGAGTAGAGACAGTGAATGGCATATATGAAACGATCACCACAAAGTGTATAATGTAATAAAGACAATAATGAAATTGAAACAACGAATATTATAACAAGATTAGCTACACGGAACTAAGCAAATAGTGCAACACGGAAAAAGACAATTTATAGTATTCTAAGGAGAACGACAATCAAAGACAAGTACAAAAGAATGAAAAAATGTCAATAAGAGTCACTACCGAGGTACCGCCCCGTAGTCTCAAATCACAAAAACAATTACAATCCTTCCTTATATCACCGCGGGAGCCTTCACATTTAGTTTTGAAAATTATTTTTCCCGAAATGGCACCCCGCGTTTTAGCCCACCTTATCACACCGCCTGACTTTTAGTAGTTCCCCTACTAGCCATGCGTATCAAGCCCACCTTATCTCACCGCATGCGTTTCAATACCCAGACATTATATCACTGCATGCGTATTAATAATAACAACAACACGGCAGAAACCTCATGCAAATACCATAACAACAGTATGGTAGAAACCTTGTACAAACACCCGAACAATCCTCTCAACAATAACACGTATGCCAAAACATAACGACTCAATAAAATGTCTTTCACAATATATGCCCACATGACACAACATTTCCTCAAAACAATTTCCGTATCACAACCACACATAGCCCTCGACTCAACAACACTTAATACAATAACAACAATAATAATAACACGAGAATACGGAAATTAAATCAAATCAGGAACTTCAAAACACAAAGAAACGGTGGAACGAGCTCACAAAGAAAGACACAACAGGGAATAATGATCTCAACAAGAATAGCTAAACAAGAAGAGATAATGTGTAGCAATGATTCCAATAAAGTACAATTCGACGATAAGAGAGATAACATGAATTAATGATTCCAAATAAGGATAAGTAAACAATAAAAATGGGTAACAAAACTTCATTTAAGGTTGAGCAATTACGGAAGAGATACAACAAATTCAATTAAGGATAAACAATTACGAAAAAAGATGATAATAACTTCAATTAAGGATAGACAATTACAGAAAATATAGCATGGCAATAAAAGAGGCAACAACTTCAGTTAAGGCACATAAGAGTTTAATCGACAATAAAGGTAGAACATGAAGAAATTAATTCCAAATAAGACACGTAAGGGTAAATTTAGTAAAATGAGGGATTTAACATGACAAAACAACTTCATATCTAATGAACATAAGAACTTAAGAGTCCCAAACGGTCAAATTTCCACAAATAAGCCTGAGCACGTACTCGTCACCTTACATACACGACCTTCACATGACACAATTAGCACAAATGACTCAAATCCTAAGGGGTAGTTCTCCCCCTCCCCCCCCCTACAAATTTAGGCAAGATACTAACCTTAAATAAGCTAGACTGATACTTAAAAATGACCTTCTCGTGTAAACCAAATCTCCGGACGGCTTAAATCTAGCCAAACTAACTTAATATCATAAATAAAAACCATAGGAAACAATTCTGGATAATGAAGCTTCGATCTTTAATAAATACTGAAAAGTCAACCCCTGGCCCGTGCCTCAGAAAATTACAAAATCCGAATACTTATTTGATACTGAGTCCAACCATACAAGAATTACTCAAATCCGACCTCAAATCGCCTTTCAAATCTCCAAAATTTAGTCTAAGAAGTTTTCACAATCATTTCCCCCAAATTTCCAACTCAAATCACTAATTAAATGATGAAAATAACAATAGATTTGTGTAATTTAGCCAAATCCTAGTTAGAATCACTTACCCCGATGATTTTGTTTTTAAAACAAACCCACGAAACATCCCCACAAACTGAGCTCTCTAGGTCCAAAAATGATAAATGAGATTAATCCCTCATTTAGATGGTACCACATCTGATCTGCCAAAGTGCTGACCGCACATGTTTTGTGTGGTCCGCACCGCGATCCAAATTATGCGGCCGCACTTCAGCAGCAACTGTACAACCAGGTTTAGGGAAATTGAACATAACTTTCTATACAAGTGTCTAAATGATGAATTATTTTATTTTATGGAAATTAGACTCAAAGGACTACAACTTTTATTTTTGGATCATCTCCAAATTCCCTATAGATTAAAAGATATAAGCTTCCAAAGTCAAACCATCAATCTGCATGTTTCCGCTGCTGCGGTCCGCACCTTTCTCCACTGTGGCCGCACATGGACTTTGCCTCAGCACTCCAAAAATGTTCCCTCCGCACTTCGACTGCTCTAGAATATCATCAAAGTGCCGAAATACCCAAACAAATTCAAAACTCACTTGAAACACACTCGGGGTCCCTAGGACCCCATCCCAATATACCAACAAGTCCTAAAACACAATACGAACTTACTCGAAGCCTCAAATCACATCAAACAACGTCGAAACTATGAATCGCACCTCGAATCGAACTTATAAACTTTCAAATCTTCTAACTTCCAAAACTCGTGTCGAAACATATCAAATCAACCAGAAATGACGTCGAATTTTGCATGCAAGTCCCAAATGACATAACGTAGCTAATCCAACTCTCGAAATCGCAATTCGAGCCCGATATCAANCCCCCCCCCACAAAGTTAGGCAAGATACTTACCTCAAAGAAGCTAGACCGTTACTCTAAAATGATCTTCTCGAGTGAAACACCCTCCGGACGGCTCAAATCTAGCCAAAATAACTTCAAATCATATATAAAACTCATAGGAAATAATTCCGGATAATAAAGCTCCATTTTTAATTAAAACTAAAAAGTCAACCCCCTGGCACGCACCTTGGAATTTGATTTACAAAATCCGAACACCCATTTCAATACGAGTTCAACCATACCAAAATTATCAAATTCCGATGTCAATCCGTCCTTCAAATCATCATTTTATACTTTTGAAAGATTTTACAAATTTTCCCAAACTTCCAACTTAATTCTCTAATTTAATGATGAAAACAAAGATAAAACCATGAAATAAAATAAAAACCGGGTAAAGATCACTTACCCCAAACAACCACGTGAAGAACCCCTCAAACATCGCTCAAATCCATGTTCTCCAGCTCAAAAGATGAAAAATGGACAAAACCCACGATTTTGGAAAATATATTCTACTGCCCAGGTAACATGCATCGCGATCGCGGAAATTCGTATGCGATTGCGAAGAAAGAATGAACATCTGCCAAGAGAAACACTACGCGATCGCGAACAAAGGAAAGCGATCGCGAAGGTGAAATATCACTGCCCAAAGAAAAGTACTACGTGATCGCAGAAAGAAGAGTGCAAACGCGGTTCACCATAACCTCAACTTACGCGATCGCGGTTCTATCCATGCAAACTGAAAGAAGAAAATGTGTCAAATCAACAAATACACTACGCGATCGCAGCTAACACTAAGAGATCGCGAAAGAGGTTATCATACACCAGTTATCAACAACTCCAAACATGGGGAATTTGACCCGTAACCCATCTGAAACACACCCGGGGCTCCAGGGACCCCGTCGAAACATACCAGCAAGTTCCATAATATAACATGGACTCACTCGAGATCTCAAATTACATCAAACAACGTCGAAACTATGAATCGCACCACAAATCGAACTTATGAATTTCCAAATCTTCCAACTTCCAAAACTCGTGCCAAAATATATCAAATCAACCCGAAATGACGTCAAATTTTAAATGCAAGTACCAAATGACATAACGGAGCTAATCCAACTCTCGAAATCGAAATTCGAGCTCGATATCAACAAAGTCAACTCTCGGCCAAACCTCTCAAACTTCCAAAACTTCAACTTTCCAATTTTTGCCGAAATGCTTCAATTATCCTATGGACCTCCAAATCCAAGTCCGGACGCACGCCTAAGTCCAAAATCACCGTAAAAAGCTATTAGAATCATCAAAATCCCATTTCAGAATCGTCTACACAAAAGTCAAATTCCGGTCAACTCTTACCGCTTAAACTTCTAAAACAAGAATCCTTCTTCCAAATTGATCCCGGATCATCCGAAAACCAAACTTGATCACACACGCTAGTCATAACACATAATACGAAGCTGCTCGAGACTTAAAGCCGACGAACAAAATGAAAATTCTCAAAACGACTGGTCGGATCGTTACGTTCTCCTTCTCTTAAACAAACATCCGTCCTCGAAGCAAGAACCATTCTAAAGTCATCAAATCACTGAATGTACTCATCATACACACACCCGCGGGTGACCCTATGTCACCCCAATCCATATAGGCCCGATGACACTATCCCAACTGAAAATTATTCCTTCCACCCACACCGGGAAACCTTAGAATAAAATTTCTCACCATCCAATCATTTCCAAGAGACCTGATTCCTATGTCAATACTCGGTATCAGCCTCAACCAACTGTAACAACTTATGCCTACACCCACAAGGTACAATCATACGACGTGACACATCACACATATGCCCTTAACAACAACTCTAGCCATAATAGCTACCTATAATCAAATCCAGCACCGGCAATTAGCCTCATATCTGCTAGAACCCTGTTCCCAACTTTCACAACACTGACAACGATGCAAGAAACATGAAGACTTCATAACTATTCACCCAAATCAACAAGTCCTATATAATGCCACCTGGGCACACACCTCGCAAGCTAAAACTTAATAAGCACAACATGAATATGACTGAATATACAAGGAAACACATGAAAGAACTACCAAACAAGCTCGACATGCACCACTCCCTATCAGTACCATACTACAAATCAATTTTACAAGGGAAAATCAAAACACATGAACTAATCACACGAATCTCATCCTGATTTAACCTCTACCGTGGCACGTAGCCCGGTTCAACATATCAACTATATGAAAATGCTAAGATTCCTTCCTCAACTCTGAATCATAAGTAGTTTACACATCATACCAATAGAAACCTTCCTCTGATTCAATTCCGCCAACAAAATCACAAGACATACTGAAATCCCACACCAGTAGAGCGTCTAAACCACAAATCGTAACCAACCATCTGGAAATCACATCAAAACTACTGAAATGAGCAACAAAATGCCACTTCTAGTCTCATAGCTCTTAAATAATGAATAAAAATAAAATGATAGACACGGGCTACCACTATAGAATCTCCCAATAGGGTTAAACACATAAGAAAGGTACCAAATCACTAAACTTACCCGTATGCAAAGTAACATAGAAGGACTTACCCCAATAAGCAGAACTAAAACAAAATACGAATGACACTCCTCTATAATAAATTGAAACCATACCTGTACAACATCATCAGGTGCAGCGGCCTCAGCCCTACCGTAGAAAGCACATCAATGGGACGTGCCTCCCCCTCTTGAGGTGCCCTGTACTCGCCTGACCTGTACCCCAAGCTGGCAGTGCAAGAATATTAGCAACTGGATCAGAAATCATAGTCTGAATACCCCGTCGTGACACATCTGTCTGGAGTCTGGGACAACCTCTTACCATGTGGCTGGTATCTCCATACTCAAAGCAACTTCTCTACCGACATGGTTGTGGAAGTTGTCCGGTACGGGTACCCTGAGAACTATAAGTACCTGAAACACCGTGTGAAGCTTGAAGTACAAATTGAACTGGCTGACCCACAAAACCTCTACCATGCTGTACCCTGCCTCAAAAATAGGGACCAGTAGATCCTCCTGATATGCGAGGCCTTTTAGCCTCTCTGCCATCTCTCTCCTAACCCCGCATGCCCTCTCTCTCCTGGTCCCGCATGCCCTCTAATCGGCGAGCGATCTCTACTACCTACTGAAATGGAACATCTGACTCTAACTCCCGAGCCATGCTGAATTGGATATCATGTCTGAGCCCCTCAATGAACCTGTGAACTCGATCTCTGACTGTAGAAACCAAACCAGGTGCATGTCTGGACAAATCACTGAATCTAACGGCATAATCTAACACCGACATAGTCCCCTAGCGCAGCTGTTTAAAATCCACGTGCCACACTTCTCGAAGGGTTTGGGGAACAAACTCTCTCAATAACACCTCTGAAAACTGAGTCCATGAAAGTGAAGCTGCATCTTCCAGACTGCACAATTCAAACACTCGCCATCACTGATATGCCGCTCCCTTAAGCTGTAACGTAGTAAAAGCAACCTCACTTGTCTCCACAATACCCATAGTTCAGAGAATACTGTAGCACTACTCTAGGAACCCATGCGCATCCTCTAAAGCCAAACCACTGAAAGTAGGAGGGTAATACTTCCTGAACCTCCCAGGTCTAAGCTGTTCTTCCTCAAATGATGCTTCCCTACCCACGGGTAGAACTGGGATAACATGCTGTGTCAGCATGACACCTGAAACTTGACCAACGTGGACTTGTTGCTCCGGAGTACGAGCGGCGGGAATTTGAGCTCCTCCCCCAATTTGTGAAGTAGCTGGTGCAACCGGAATCAACGCCGCCTGAGCCAATGTACCAAACATGCTCAGGAACTATGCTAAAGTCTCCTGAACTCCTGGGGTAACAACAAGCGCCTCCGGCACCTGTCCCCCAACAGGAGCCATTAGCGGCTCCTCAACTGCTGCTCTGATTGGTGCTCTAGTTGTAGCACATGCTCCTCATCTGCCTCTGCCCCAGCCCATAGAAACACCGGCTCTGGGGGTAATATCATCACTGACTGTCGCTCGTATTCTCACTATCTATGAGAGAATAAAATGACAAAGGCTCAACTTAGAGATCAATAAACTCGCACGATAGGAATGAAATAAGAGAAACTGTCCTAATAGTTATGTATCCTCTCGAATATAAGTACAGACGTCTCTGTACCGATCCAACAAGACTCTACTAAACTCACTTATGACTCGTAGCACCTATGAACCTAGGGATCTAATACCAACTTGTCATGACCCCAGGTTTTCTCCGTAGGATGTCGTGATGGCACCTAGTCTTTACGACTAGGTAAGCCTAACACTTACCGAATAAATTGACAGAAATCAACCAATGGAACTATTAGGCAGAAACTGGATATTTCTAAATGAACTCAACATTTACAACATGAAATAACATCCCAAAAACAGTAGTATAAGTCATAAGCTCTACAGAGTTTACTAGAAATAAATCCCAAAATACAATGATTCAAAATAGAAATTAAACAGTACAAGTATAATATCAGAAAGTGACTCTGAGGCATGCGAACACGACGACAGGTTTACCTTGAGTCTCCACAACCATGCTCGACCAGCTAGCTAATAACTAACAATAACTGAGGAACCTGGATCTGCACAAAAATGTGCAGAAGCGTAGTATGAGTACACCACAACGGTACCCAATAAGTATCAAGACTAACCTCGGTGGAGTAGTGACGAGGGGCAGTCAAGACACCCACTCGACTAAACACCTAAACAAGTATAATATAGAACTAACATTGAACAATATCAATATAAAGATAGGCATCATGACAATAATAATACAATGTTTGTAATAGAAACTAAAAGCGACAGTTAGCAACGAGACACAACATGTAATAACACTATAGAGTAAGCTGAAGACAGTTCAAATCCGGTGAAAACAAATAAAGGGAAGCAAGTGACAACTCAATAGGAACAACTGCTTTCACACTCGGTTTATCCAAGAATTTCTACAAGGTACCAAACCTCAAAATTACAAATCACGGGTCCCAATTCGTGAACCCTAATAACCTGGCATCTTGTGCCCACGTTACAATTCATAACAGCACGGATGACTCACGTGCCAAGGGATGACAATATCTAATATCCGTACGGACCACTCATATGCCAACAATAACAATTACTCATAACCGCACGGACAACTCACATGTCAATAGACAACTCTCACACAGAAGGCAAGTAAACGAGAGTACAGGTAAATGTTCAATAACATCAGGATTCATCTTCCTAAACCAATATGGGTGATTACATTACGTATATGTTTGTGCAAGTGTCCTACCACAATTCAAGTCAACAAGTAAGAGTAGAGAGAGTGAATGGCACATACAAAACGATCAGCACAAAGTGTATAGCGTAATAAAGACAATAATGAAATTGAAACAACGAATAATACAACAAGATTAGCTACACAGAACTAAGCAAATAGTGCAACACGAAAAAAGACAATTTATAGTATGCTAAGGAGAATGACAATCAAAGACAAGTACAAAAGCATGGGAAAATGTCAACAAGAGTCACTACCGAGGTACCGTCTCGTAGTCTCAAATCACAAAATGAATCACAATCTTTTGTTATATCACCGCGAGAGCCTTTACATTTAGTTTTGAAAATTATGTTTCCCGAAATAGTACCCCGCATTATAGCCCACCTTATCACATTGCATGGCTTCTAGTAGTTTCCCTACTAGCCATGCGTATCAAGCCCACCTTATCCCACCGCATGCGTTTCAACACCCAGACTTTATACCACCACATCTGTATTAATAATAACAACAGCACGGCAGAAAACCCGTGCAAACACAATAACAGTATGGCAGAAACCTCATGCTAACACCTGAACAATCCTCTCAACAATAACACATATGGCAAAACATAACGAATCAATAAAATGACTTTCACAATATATGCCCATATACCATAACATTTCCTCAAAATAATTTCAGTATCACAACCACGCATAGCCCTCGGCTCAACAACACTGAATACAACAGCAACAACAACAATAACACGAGAATACAGCAAGTAAATCAACTCGGGAACTTTAGAACACAAAGAAACTGTGGAACGAGCTCATAAAGAAAGACACAACAGGTAATAATGGTCTCAACAGGAATAACTCAACAAGAAGAGATAATGTGTAGCAATGATTCCACAAAAGTACAATTCGGCGACAAAAGAAATAACATGAATCAATGAATCCAAATAAGGATAAGTCAACAATGAAAAGGGGTAACAAAACTTCATTTAAGGTTGAGCAATTACGGAAAAAATACAACAAATTCAATTAAGGATAAACAATTACGGAAAAGATAATAATAACTTCAATTAAGGATAGACAATTACGGAAAAGATAGCATGGCAATAAAAGAAACAACAACTTAAGTTAAGGCACATAAGAGTTTAATTGACAATAAGGGTAGAACATGAAGTAATTAATTCCAAATAAGACACGTAAGGGTGAATTTAGTAAATGAGGGATTTAACATGACAAAACAACTATATATCTAATGAACATAAGGCCCTAAGAGTCCTAAACGGTCATATTTTCACAAATACGTACTCGTCATCTCGCGTACACGGCCTTCACATGATACAATTAGCACAAATGACTCAAATCCTAAGGGGTAGTTCCCCCACACAAAGTTAGACAAGATACTTACCTCAAAGAAGCTAAATCGTTACTCTACAATGACCTTCTCAATTGAAACACCCTCCGGACGGCTCAAATCTAGCCAAAATAACTTCAAATCATAAATAAAACTCATAGAAAACAATTCTGGATAATAAAGCTTCGATTTTTAATTAAAACTAAAAAGTCAACCCAAAGGTTAACCCCTGGCCCGCACCTCGGAACCCGATGAAAGTTACAAAACCCGAATACCCATTCCGATATGAGTTCAACCATACCAAAATTGTTAAATTCCGATGTCAATTCAAATCATCATTTTACACTTTTGAAAGATTTTACAAATTTTCCCAAACTTCTAACTTAATTCTCTAATTTAATGATGAAAACAAATATAAAACCATGAAATAAAATAAAAACTGGGTATAGATCACTTACCCCTAACAACTACGGGAAGAACCCCTCAAACATCGCTCAAATACAAGGTCTCTAGCTCAAAAGATAAAAAATGGACAAAACCCACGATTTTGGAAAATATATTATGTTGCCCAGGTAACATGCATCGCGATCGCGGAAATTCGTATGTGATCGCGAAGAAGGAATCAACAGCTGCCAAGAGATACACTACACGATCGCGAACAAAGGAATGCGATCGCGAAGGTGAAATATCACTCCCCAAAGAGAAGCACTACGCGGTCGCAGAAAGAAGAGTGCGAACACGGTTTACCATAGCCTCAACTTACGCGATCGCGGTTCTATCCATGCAAACACAAAGAAGAAATTGTGGTAAGCCAATTAATAAACTACGCAAGTCATAACACATAATAAGAAGTTGCTTGAGATATTAAGCCGCCGAACGGGACGCAAATTCTCAAAACGACCGGTCAGGTTGTTATAACGTTGATCGATTTCTCTTGACAAGAGCAATCTATTGACGTTAGTTTTGGACTATTCAAAATTATCGAGATTCGGTCAAATCCTGTTGACCGGCCCGAATTCACTCTAATCCATTGCTCGCCGGAGTCTTTTCACCGTTGGATTTCATCTCACTCACCATACTCTTTTCTTATTTTGATTGGTATATTTCTTTTACCAATTTTCTATAATTTTGCCTAATGATCCTTGTATTGACATTTATATTTTAAGTAGGTTTAGTTAATAGTTTGGATTAATTGTTTGATTTTTAGTTTAATTGCATATTTTGTCAATTGCTTTATGTTTTATTAGGTTTCATTGCATTTGAGATTTGTTGTTTACGTTAGATAATTAGATTGTTCTGATTCATTTGGTTATCAAGTTTGGGCTTGCCTAGTGGGTCAGGTCAGCCTTTGTGTTGGAGTTTAAAAGTAGGAGATGGAATTTCGGCATGGGCCTGCCGGCCAGAAGGCCCAGACAGGCCATTGGTTATTACAGGATCTTACAGGGTAATTTGGAAATTAAACTTAGGGAATATATTTTGTAACTGCCTAAGATACTTCTAGAAGAGTGTATAGAAGGACTGTGTAGCAATAAAGAAAAGAAGGTGTCGGGGTGAGCAGGTAATAAACAGAAAGTAAAAAGGGTCAAAAAGAAAGGGAAATAACTGAAATACAACTGGAAGAATAGAATTCTATAAGATAGTACATTCATTCTCCTCTGCACACACATACTATTCATTCATCTACAGATTTTCACTCTCACTTCACACTCACAACTCATTCACTCATACACACGCTTCTCACTCACAGACGAGAGCACTCAAAATAGTAGAAACAAAAGTTCTAAATTCAAAAATCGGGATTCCAGATCTGAAGAACAAAAACAGAGAGAGAAGATTTAAAAAGTTGATCTAATTTTCTGCTGCCTTACTTCAATATTTCTAGGATTCTCAAGTTATTTCTGGGATTAAATCAAAGTTGTGAGCTGGTTCTGCTTTCAAATTTGCTGTTCTATTAGATGAACTCCTTCCTCTATTTCTGGACTGCTATTTTGGTCATTTACTGATTGTTTTCCTGAGCCTTCACTATTTTCATCAGAATCTACTGAATTTGAGAGGAGATTTATTTGTTACTTTGCTCAGCTCTCCGATTTACTACAACATTCTGATCCATCATTTAACAATCCAAAAGGTTTACCACAACAGTCTTATCCATCAGTCAACAACTCAAAAGTTCCACTTGCAGGTTGCCGTTTAAACTGGAAAGCTAAATTTTTGGTTTACTCTACTGACTTTGGGAGACTTGAATCTGTTAAATAGAGATCAGATAACTTTGGGAGACTTGAATCTGTGGACAACACCTTTCTCGTCACTCGTGGTGACTTCAGGTTCTATTGTTCTTGCTTTGAATTTACTATTTTGCACGCGGGAGTTGGTACCTCCCGTTTTTCAGTTTTCCTTTGTTGTGTGAGTTAAATTGTTGGCATCTTACCTCGTACTACTTTATTTACCGTATTAGTGTGTCTGTTGTTACAACTGGTATTCTTCTCGTTTGGTCTGTTGCCTTGTGTGATAGTGATTCCCCTTACTCTGCCATACGTATAGTGGCTGTGGTCTGGGATGGTCGAGTGAGGTCATGTCCTCGGGGGGAACGGGGGGTGGGGCGAGATTTAGG
>AWOL01S0028511.1:99248-115539 GCA_000715115.1 Nicotiana otophora | reverse complement strand
AAAAATCGGGATTCCAGATCTGAAGAACAAAAACAGAGAGAGAAGATTTAAAAAGTTGATCTAATTTTCTGCTGCCTTACTTCAATATTTCTAGGATTCTCAAGTTATTTCTGGGATTAAATCAAAGTTGTGAGCTGGTTCTGCTTTCAAATTTGCTGTTCTATTAGATGAACTCCTTCCTCTATTTCTGGACTGCTATTTTGGTCATTTACTGATTGTTTTCCTGCTAATAGGTATGTCGACTCCATCTGTAATCATTTTGAGTGTATAAATGAAGATTTGAATTGTTAATGCTATAACCATGCTTAACTTCATATATTCCTGGTGTTTAATTACCGGATTTGATTGTAACTTGCCTTCTATGTTAATAGCGGACCTAACTGTTTGATTTGAGGGAAAATGGTCAAAAATACCCTTCTACTATGCGAAAAGGATCATTTATACTTTCGGTTCACCAGTACCCGACGTTACATAATATAGTGCAAAAATATTCCTCCACCGTTAGAACCCTCCATTATGGTGAGTAATATTACATGTGGCCTGACATGTCAATGATGTGGATGACACATGGCGTGTCACGTCACTGGCCAAGCTCACCTTCTCCCTTCCATCTCATTCTTCTTCCACTACGACCTCCCCCTTCACTCAACCGCCGCTACATTTGGATTCCCTGTCAGTTGCACTTGCAACACATAGGCTAGCGTTTGAGCGTATTATAGAGCTTAAGACCTCGTAAGTAATGTCCCTAAATTCTAATTATTCAGTAGAGGTAGTGTGAAAATTAAAAATAGTTTTTTCCCTTAAGGCATGTCTTTGAACACATCTCTCCAAAGTGAGAAACTGAGCTTCTTCAGTGGTGGCTACTGCAAATGCCATGAGAGTTCAAATAAGATTGGAAGTATAGTGGATGGGAGAAGAGTAAGATAGAGTTGGGGTGGTGAGGTGGCATACCACGTGGCATCCATCACATTGACATGTCAGGCCACATGGAATGGTACTCGCCAAGGTGGAGGATTCTAACGGCGTAGGGGTATTTTTAGACCAGTTATGTAATGTTAGGGTTATTAATAGACCAAAAGTATAACGGAGGGTATAAATGATCCTTTTCGCATAGTAGAAGGGTATTTTTACCCTTTTCCCTTGATTTAAACTAAGTGACAAAGATTAAATTGTTCCCTGATTAGTATGGCATTGTTTGGATGTTGATTTACTTTCTAAGATAACGATCCATGTTCAAAGTGATACTAACAATGGTGAATTAATTCTACGGAAAAAGGGCCTAAAATGCCCTTTACTATATGAAATAGGACAGGCTAGTCCTCTGTTAAAAGTTGGTATTTATTCTGCCTTTGCTGTCAACAAATGGGCTCGTATATGCCCTCCATCACTGGAATATATGTGAGGGCAAGTTAGGCCTAGTTCGAATTGTACATGGGCATATAAGAGTCAGTTATAATAGTCATTTCTCAAACACTTCACAACTCCATATCAACTTACTTAGACACGTATTTGACAACACAAAACTAATTATCACATCAAATAAACTAAGTCATAGACACAAACATTCAAATGAACAACAATGACTTCATTAAATCCTAGTAGCTCAAAGGGGTGGAATCATAACAAAAGACAATGTCGGAATATTCTAGTAGCTCAAATAGGTCGAATAGGAGGTGTCGTTACGGACTTGTTGCCAATTATTTCATGGCATGGACTCCTTTAAATGCTGAGAGAAGGTTTTTCAAGTGCCCAAAGCATGAGGCAAGTAAATATTTTGACGGGTTCTTTTAATTATTTCGATTTACTTGTAAATTTATTTTATTAATTTTTGACTTTTAGGCTGAAAAATGTTCCTATTGGGAATGGCAAGATGAAGAGCTTCCTCCTAGAGTTTCAAATCTCATATGCAGTTTAAAGAAGGAAAAGAAAGCTTTAATCTGTGAAAGAAATGCTCTCCAAAGAAAAGTTTGGTCTTGAGAATGTTATGATGCTCGTCGATCATGGAGGAATAGAAGCCTTGGAATTGGAAAGAAATATTCTAATGAAGAAAGTAACCGATTTAGAGTACTTAGTTGTTCTTGATGCTAAATTTCGGAAGAAGATGTGGATTTTCATGTGTGTGATATTGAGATGTTTTGTTATGTTCTTTGGATCCGTGAGAAATGATATGTAATGCTAGTGTTATTGTGGCTTAATTGTTGTCTTTTATTATGTAACGAAGCATTATGTTTTTGTGCAAGGATTTAATGAAGTCAGTGCTGTTCATTTGTTGTGTCTATGACTGAGTTTATTTGCTATGATAATTAGTTTGGTGTTATCAAATAGGTGTCTAAGTAAACTGATATGGAGTTGTGAAGTGTTTGAGAAATGACTATTATAACTAACTCATATATGCCCCTGTACAATTCGAACTAGATCTAACTTGCCCTCACATATATTCCACGTGGCTTTATGAGTCTCCCGTTAGTGATGAAGGGTATATACGAGCCCATTTATTGACGACAAAGGTAGAATAAAGACCAACTTTTAATGGAGGACTAACGTGTCCTATTTCATATAGTAAAGGGACATTTTAGGCCCTTTTCCGTTAATTCTAATATGTTGTGTTTTCATTTGTTAGCTGCTCATAGCTAGTCTGATTCATAAGGATAGCCAGTGGCTATTCCTTGAGAATTTAAAGGTTATTGGGAGGAGTGAATAACCGAGCAGCCAAAATTACTCTATTTTGGGGATGAGAATATAATGGAAGCAAAGCCGGATGCAGCGTACTAGCTACGGGTTCAACTGAATTCATAATTTTTGACGCGGAGTAAAAATTTATATTTAAAAATTTATTAAAATTGTAAAAATAGTAGATATGAACTCATAACTTTAAAAATATAATGGGTTGAATGTTAAAAATCTTAAAATTGAACCCATAGAATTTAAATCTTGGATTCGCCTCTAAATGGAAGCATATAATTAGTTTATAGTAAAGAGGTTCTGTAATTCACATTATGATTATCCAAAGGTATGGTTAAAGTTCCTGTCTCTTCTCTGTACCTAATCAATTTTTTAATTATGATTTGTAATTACATTAGTTCAGTTTCTAATTTTGCTGGGCTTAACTCGTAAGCCCAGATCCTTAGTCTAGAATGCTGGATTTGAATTTAGCATATTGCAAAACTATCGGGAAAAATTTAAAAATAGTCAGATTTATAATTGGTCATTCAAAAGTAGCTACAGTTTCAAAAGTAATCGAATTTTAGCCACTTTTCATGTAAAGATAAAATTGAACAAAAACACTGCTCAAAATCCGGAAAATACTCCAGCATAATATACTGGATTTCTAGCATAAGTATGCTGGACTTTCAACATAATATACTGGAGTTCCAGCATAATATGCTGGAAGTTCATACACAGGTGCACCAATCTCCAGTATATTATGCTGGAACTTTTCGTGTTGCAGCAAAATAGTGGCTGTTTTTCAATGACTTTGCAAACACTGACAATTTTTGAATGACCAGTCTGAAAACTGGCTAGCCCGTGCTATTTTTACAAAACCTTCACATGTATTTAAGAGTCAGATGGACTCTATAATGTCTAGGCCCAATGGTGTGAGGCCCGCAACGGCCCATGAACCTATGGGCAGACTAGTTACTTTGAGACATGTTGTTGTGGGTTTTCAACTGAGCCGATTCTTGGCCACACGGATCTGTTGGAGGTTTTAGTGTTGGCCTTTAAATAATACACAACTTATAACCACTAACTAATCATTAACATTCATTGCATTACGCGTCTGGATACAAACACGAACTGGTTTTCAGTAACAGTTCAAGCAAGTTTAAAAACGAGTTAATCTTTGTACACTTACCCACGAATAATCTCCTTAAACTTTTGAGCCTGTCACATGCAATCTTGAATTTAGAAAATAAACAACTTATGAACATTCATAGTTTACTTTAGGTGCGCTTAATAAAAATCATCGTGACTTTGGGCGGTTCCCGTGACATAGTCATGGCACGTAACTCCAAATTCGAGCGCGCGCTTATGCGAAAGACCCCAACTTCAAAGTCATAATAAACATATTGTAAATTGCGGGTGCGTTTCACGCAGTGCGGTTTGCGATGTGTATAAAACGACAAGTGTACGAAATCGTTTCTTATTCATATAAATTTCATGAATACTTAAAATGGCCAAAATATTTGTTAAAAACGGTAAAAGGGAAAAAATGCACAATTGGTATAAATGTGTAATAATTAGATAATTAAGCCAAGGGTAATTGTAAAGCGATCGTGCTAAAATTACGGAATTCGGGACTGCCTCACACATTCTCCAGATTAATAAAATTCCTTACTCGACTTCTATGTTTCGCTGACTTAAACAGAGTCACACCTTTCTTGAATTGAGAATTTAAAATAAACGGCGACTTAGAACGCCTAAACAATTATTCTAAGTGGCAGCTCTTTAAATTAAATAATCTCATTCCAATAATGTCACTTAAATTGAAAAAACTCATTTCCCCGTAAAAATGAGGTGTGACAGCTCTGGCGACTTTGCTAGGGAAACGAACCCAAAACTTCTGGTTCAGGGTTCAGAATTCGAGCTTAGATTACTTTTATACTTAGATTGTTGTTTATTGTCTGATTTTACGTGTTTGGGCCTAATGTGCTAATTGCCGCTCTTTACCGCTTTAATATTGTCGTGAACTGTATATAAACTGTTACGACACCCTTCTTCTCTTTGAGTCTTCTAAATCTGGGAAGCACATGCTTCGCATGGCTTCTTTTCAGTTAGAGTGTCATATCAATAATTTCTGAACGAGGACGGACCCGTTGCACAGCCGGTGAAGCTTTTGTATTCCCGGTACACTACCCCTCCCCTGGCTTGAGTTGTCCGCTCGGGTAAGCTTGTCTAGAACTCCACACCCTTAAGGTTTAAACTTAGAAGAACAAAGCCTCATGCCGAAACCGCTCGTTAGCATCATGTGCATTAACTTTGAGGACTTAACACAAGGGCTGGGTTCATCTAGGACAGGTGTACCCCAAAATAAAGACCATCACGATGCATCTTACATGCTACTTGTACATTTGTTTGATCTGATTTGTATGTTTACTGACTGCTAAAATAGGGAAAGAAAATCAAGAAAAACAATAGGAGAGAGAAAATTTACTTGGTTCTTAAAAATTTCTGTATTTGAAAAAAAAGAGAAAAGAAAGAAAAACCCCAAAACTCTGCCGAATTTTTAGAAGGTTGTTATAAAAGGAGTCCAAAATTTCAAAAATGACATTGTTCCTCAGTTTTGGAAAACTTACCGAATTATGCAGGTCTAATTCTCACCGGATGTGAGATACGTAGGTAACTTTCATCGGGTCCGGCCCCAGCTAAAAAAAAATTCAAAATATTTTCTTTTTTTATAAGTTTTTCCCTAGAAAATTCCAAATAAATTTTAAGTCCAAAAAATATTTTTCTTCTTTTCCGAAGTCTTTCATCAAAATCCAAAATATGTTTTTCCCTTCTTTAGAAGCCTTTCTCCCAAAAATCCAACAAACAAATATCAAAATAAAAAAATTCAAATATTCTCTTTCTTCTTTAGAAGTCTTTCTTTCCGAAATTTCATAAATAAAAAAAATTCAAAAATATTTTCTTAGAAGTCTTTCTCTCGAAAATTTAGAGGCAACATTCAAAATCCAAAAATATTTTCTTCCTTCTTTAGAAAAAAAGAAAACGAATCGAAATCCAAACAAAATATTTTCTTTCCACTTTCGACATTCTAAAATTTAAAGCAAAAGTAAAAGAAACTTTAGATATCTTTCTTTCAAAAAACAATCCAAAATATTTTCCCTTCATTAGGAGCCATTTATTTCTTGAACTACGTAATGATCTGATTCATGCAGCGTCATGATACATAGGCAATCCCCATCGGATGCGATCATAACCATAAATGATTTGAGTGAGAATAAAACAAACATAAGAAAAAAATAAAGAGTGACAAAAAAATTGAGGAGAAAAATCAAGAGTGGAGAGAGAGCGGTAAAACCAAAAGAGAGCAAGAATGAAAAGAAAAAAGGCATAGAGTGGAAAAGGGCTAATGAAAGACGGGATGAAACACGCAACCTTTCAAACACATGGCATAAGCGTTTAACTGTTTAGGTGCATTGCATCCCAATGTGCAATTTCGTATATGTTAAATGTCTCAAACTAACAAGGTTGCCGTGTGTGCCAATTAGCCAGGTTTTGTTCAGGTGGTTGCCAATTAGCCAGGTTTGTTTTAGGTGGTTTCCAATTAGCCAGGTTTGTTGGTAATCTGGCTTCCCATCCATACTTCACCAGATCAAAAGGAAAGGCACTTATGGCTTTCGAAAGTAATCTGCCAATTATCAACCCCAAGGATAGCCCGGCACCGGCTATTCCACAGCCATAGTTCGCTACTACTGAAGAGAACAGAATGCTACGCCTCTGTATGCTAGAAATACGGGATGCATGGTCTAACAGGAGAGAACCATCAAGTGCAATCCCTGGGTTTCCCGAGTTGATCCCTAGATCAGGCGGGGCTTCTAATGTCCCTATGTCCAACCCGTATATCCTATGTGGGTAACCCCCAATGCCGACTAATGGTCCTAACATGCCTTCTGTGGTTCGCTTCCAGGCGTCGGTTTTTAAGGGCACCACCAGTAATGTTCTCCGTAACACATGTCTTCATCGCGACATAGCCAACTATACCCAGGACGTATGTTGAGCCTCCGACTTGTAAATTTCAGGGTCCAAAGTTTCAACCAGACATGACCTATGTCACCCCGGACTCATACACTCAACCTCCATAATATGAGTTCCCGGCTGAACGAGAAATAATGGTCAAATATCCCGAGCAGGAAGAAATAGCTCGGAGAATGAAAAGCCTGGAACAAAGCCTAAAGTATATGCAAGGCCTAAGCGGCCAAAAAAGTGTCTCATACTCTAATATGTGCATGTTTCCCCATGTACACTTGCCAGCTGGTTTCAAAACACAAAAGTTTGAACAATACGACGGGCACATGGACCCGATCGCTCACCTGAAAAGATACTGCAACCAGCTAAGAGGTGTTGGTGGAAGAGGAGCTTTTAGCGGCTTATTATTGCCTCCAAATAGTAATGGACCAGGAGATCGCCCATTGGCATATGGGGGATGACCTGGCTAGAGACTTTGTCTATAAGTTCCTGTGGACATTGCTCCTGATAGAAACTCTTTGTCCAATGTGAAAAAGAAACCCACGAAAAGTTTCCGTGAATATGCTATCAAGTGGCGTGAACAGACCGTTAAGGTAAAGCCTCAAATGGATGAGGCAGAAATGGTTACGGTCGTTATACATGCCCAAAGAGTCGGACTACTTCCAAAACATGATGTCAATTACGGGGAAGTCGTTCGCTGAGGCCATTAAAATTGGAGAGATGTCGAAAATAGTTTGAAAACGGGCCGAATTTTGAGTCAGGATGCCTTTAAGGCCACATCACAGTCCGTTCAGAATGGTTCGGGAGGTTCGATGAATAGAAATAGGAGAGAAGGGGGAGCCATAATGGCTTCGAGCTCGAGGGGGGCCACAGGTTATTCGACCAATCATATATGCCACATATAACCCCACAACATTTCTACCCGCATGCCATGATCCAAAATCCCACCACAAGCGTCGTGATGGAACCTAGTCTCTAAGACTAGGTAAGCCGATTTCAATTACCCTTTGAAGCTATTTTTTTGAATTAAATAAATAAACAAAACTGACAGCGGAACAAATATGAATATACAACCTCCCAAGACTGGTAGTACTGAGTCACGAACTCTAACTGAATACATAGAATGATCACGAGGATCGAATATACAATACTGTTTGATTATAAGTTAACAGTACAATGAAACGAAAAAACTCCAAGGGACTGCGACGACCAAGCAGCTCTACCTTGAATCCTTACGATTCCGCTTTAACTCTGCTCAAGTCCGTTATCTTCAATTCCTGGCTCTGCACAAAATGTGCAGAAGTACAGAGTGAGCACACCACAGCGGTACCCAGTAAGTATCAAGACTAACCTCAATGGAGTAGAGACAAGGTACAGTCAAGACACTCATTAGTCTAATAACCTGTACATTATAATATACAAAATAATAGAAAACAAATAATAATAAACGCAGGATAAAACAGCCAGTGATATGCACAACAGAACAAAAAAATACCATTAATATCACTCAACAATTAATAAGCACAATTACACCCAATTAAATCAATCCCTTCAAATAAATGTCTTTCACAGAGTATCTTTCAGATAACTCTCTTTCAAATATAATTTTCTCAAATAATTATTTTTCAAATATAATTCTTTCAATAAATCCTTTCAAATACAATTCCCTCAAATAGATATCTTTCAAAATACAATTCTTTTATATAATACTTTCTAAGTAAAAATCCTTCCAAATAAATATTTTGAATATAATTCTTTCAATAAATCCTTTCAAATACAATTCCCTCAAATAGATATCTTTCAAAATACAATTCTTTTATATAATACTTTCTAAGTAAAAATCCTTCCAAATAAATATTTTGAATATAATTCTTTCAATTAAAAAGTCACCATGTGACACCTCATTTTAAAATCATCAAAATACGGCTCTCAGCCAATTTTCATATTTTCACGGCAGTTCGTGCCCATAATTAAATCATCATATTTGTCCGGCACCTCGTTCCCTCATTTCATATCATAATTGTACGGACAATTCATGTGCCAAATATCATTATCATTTCATCACAGCACCTCGTGCCCGCATTTTATATCACAATTGCACGGACAATTCACGTGCCAATATCCATATTTCATATCACGATTCACGGCACCTCGTGCCCACATTTTATTTTATAAACCGTCTGGCAATAGCCGCAGGCTCCCAATTTCAACATAAATAAGATTATTATCAATTTACTAACAACAAGACAAGTTGCACAAGGTATAAAAATAAACACAAGAAAATCACAACATCACATGAAAATTGTCAACACCACAACCCCACATCATTACATATCGTCCCTGACAATAGCTACCCTTATCGCTCCTATTGCCACCCTTATCGCTCCGCCCAGACAATATCAATATCCAACAAACACAACAGTGAAATGCCACCCTTATAACAACATAATATCAACGGTGAAATGCCACCCTTATCTCCCCAAAATAACAACTCACACAACACAACAATTTAAACGGGAAATTATCACAACAACATAACAAAAATTAATTCATATTACAATTTGCCCAATGGCCACAACCAAATTTCAAAGCTACAACCAAGTCAATTAATTTCACAGCAAATAGCCAAATACTCCACACAATGTGTACAACACCCTTTTGAAGCTATTTTTTTTAATTAAATCAATAATCAAAACTAACAGCGGAACAAATATGAATATACAACCTCCCAAGACTAGTAGTACTGAGTCACGAACTCTAACTGAATATATAGAATGATCACGAGGATCGAATATACAATACTATTTGATTACAAGTTAACAGTACAATGAAACGAAAAAACTCCAAGGGACTGCGACGACCAAGCAGCTCTACCTTGAATCCTTACGATCCCGCTTTAACTCTTCTCAAGTTCGTTATCTTCAATACCTGGATGTGCACAAAATGTGCAAACGTGTATAGTGAGCACACCACAGCGGTGCCCAGTAAGTATCAAGACTAACCTCAATTGAGTAGAGACGAGGTACATTCAAGACACTCACTAGTCTAATAACTTGTACAATATAATATACAAAATAATAGGAAACAAATAATAATAAAGGCAGGATAAAACAACCAGTGATATGCATAACAGACAACAAGAATACCATTAATATCACTCAATAATTAATAAACACAATTACACCCAATTAAATCAAGCCTTTCAAATAAATGTCTTTCACATAGTTCTTCCACATAACTCTCTTTCAAATATAATTTTCTCAAATAATTATTTTTCAAATATAATTCTTTCAATAAATCTTTTCAAATACAATTCCCTCAAATAAATATCATTCAAAATACAATTCTTTTATATAATACTTTCTAAGTACAAATCCTTCCAAATAAATATTTTGAATATAATTCTTTCAATTAAAAGGTCACCATGTGACACCTCATTTCAAAATCATCAATATATGGGTCTTAACCCATTTTCATATTTCCACGACACCTCGTGCCTATAATTAAATCATCATATTTGCCCGGCACCTCGTGCCCTCATTTCATATCATAACTGAACGGACAATTCACGTGCCAAATATCATTATCATTTCATCACAGCACCTCGTGCCCACATTTTATATCACAACTGCATGGACAATTCACGTGCCAAATATCATTATCATTTCATCACAGCACCTCGTGCCCACATTTTATATCACAACTGCATGGACAATTCACGTGCCAATATCCACATTTGATATCACAATTCACGGCACCTCGTGCCCATATTTCATTTTGTAAACCGCCTGGCAATAGCCACAGACTTCCAATTTAACATAAATAAGATTATTATCAATTTACTAACAACAAGACAAGTTGTACAAGGTATAAAAATAAACACAAGAAAATCACAACATCACATGAAAATTGTCAACACCACAATTCCACATTATCACATATCGTCCCTGAAAATAGCCACCCTTATCGCTCCTATTGCCACCTTTATCGCTCCTATAGCCACCCTTATCGCTCATATTGTCACCCTTATCGCTCCAATAGCCACCCTTATCGCTCCACCCAGATAATATCAATAGCCACCCTTATCGCTTCTATTGCCACCCTTATCACTCCTATAGCCACCCTTATCGCTCCGCCCAGACAATATCAATAGCCAACAAACATAACAGTGAAATGCCACCCCTGTAACCACATTATATCAACGGTGAAATGCCACCCTTATCTCCCCAAAATAACAACTCACACAACACAATAATTTATACGGAAAATTATCACAACAACATAACAAAAATCAATTCATATCACAATTTGCCCAATGGCCACAACCAAATTTTAAAGCTACAACCAAGTCAATTAATATCAATAGCCAATTCAAATTTTCAATAATTATATAAACACCTCTTTTTAAGCTCATTTAATTAATTATTTGCAGAGGGGAAAATCCAAAATGAAATTAAATTCCAATAATTATCAAACTAGAAAATTCACAAAATTTCATAAATAATCAAATAATAATTACATCATATTGTCATATAACAACAGAGTCAACAACAAGGGTTTAGGCACGACAAGTAGATGATTAAATATATGCCAACAATTATCCAATTTACTACACAATATGCTCAAGACTTTAACTCAATAAAATTTGCACATATAAACCAAGTACGTACTCGTCACCTCGCGTACATGGTTTTTAATTACCCAAGTTGCATATAAGACTGAATGCATAAGGGGAATTTTCCCCACTCGAGGTTAAGCAAGACACTTACCTCTTTAAAGTTATGCCGATATTCTAAAATCGCCTTCTTGCTTGAATTGACCTCCGGGCCATTCAAATCTATCCAAATTAATTGTATAACTTCATTAAAATTCATCAGAAATAATTTCGGATAATAATACGTTGACTTAAAAATTTATTCCAAAAAGTCAACACGGGACCCGCCTCTCGGAACCCGACATAATTTTCATGAAATTCGAACACCCATTCCGATACGAGTTCAACCATACCAATTTTATCGAATTCCAATAACAACTTGACTTCCAAATCTTAAATTTTCGTTTTTAAAAGATTTTACCAAAATCTTGGTTTTTCATCCATTAAATCCGAATTAAATGATGGATTCAAAGATATAATCATGGAAATTAATCAAAACTCGATAAGAATCACTTACCCCAAACACCCACGCAAGAATCTCTCCAAAAATCGCCTTCTACCGAGCTCCAAATTAGATTTTGAGTTATGAACTCAAACCCCCATTTTTGGGACTTTTAATTCTGCCTAGATAGGCCTTCTTTGTGTTCGCGACCATTGCTTTGCGTTCGCGAAGGCCAAAAACTCGCTGCCTCAATTTCTTCTTCGCGTTCGTGTTACCAGCGTCGCGTTCGCGAAGACCTGCCATGCATATCATCGCGTTCGCGTTCAAGCTCTCGCGTTCGCGATACACTCAGTTCCTATTGCTTCGTGTTCGCGATTGAAGCTTTGCGTTCGCGAAGGCTGATGATTCCAGGCCCAGTCCCCTCCTTCCTTCTATGCGTTCGCAACTGGCCCCTCTCGTTCACATAGGTTCTTCAGGCATACCTTCGCGTTCGGGATACCTCCTTCTCATTCGCGAAGTTTAAACCCCAGCAGCCTCAAAACGCTTCTTCACGTTCGCGTGACTCTCTTCGCGTTCGCGAAGAAGGAAGTCACATACCAGATACAGTAGTTCCGAAACAGCCCAAAATGATCCGAAACCACCCCGTAACTCACCCGAGGCCCCCTGGACCTCAACTAAATACACCAACAAATCCTAAAACATCATACGAACTTAGTCAAATTCTCAAATCACCTAAAACAACATCAAAATGACGAATCTCACCCCAAATCAAAATCTATGAACTTTTGAACTTTCAAATTCTATAACTTCTGCCGAAACACATCAAATCAATCCGGAATGACTTGAAATTTTGCAGGTAAGTCCCAAATAACATAACGGAGTTGTTCCAACTCTCGAAATCACATTCCGACCCCGATATCAAAAAGTCAACCCCCCGGTCAAACTTTCCAAAAATTCGACTTTCGCCATTACAAGCCTAAATTGGCTACAGACCTCAGATTCACAGTCCGGACACGCTCCTAAGTCCAAAATCACCAACGAAGCTAACAGAACTTACATAACTCTATTACGGAGTCGTCTTCACACAGTTCTGACTACGGTAAAAATCCTAAGGTTTAAGCTTCTATCTTAGGGACTAAGTGTCCCAAATCTCTCTGAATCATCCGTAAATCAAACTCGACCACACACACGGGTCATAATACATATTGCGAGGCGGCTCAAAACCTTAAGTCACTGAACGGGGTGCAAATTCTTAAAACGACAAGTCAGGTCGTTACATTCTCCACCTCTTAAACAAACGTTCGTCCTCGAACGTGCTAAGAATTATTCTACGGTTACCACATTGATGATTTTACTTTTACCCATATACTCATGGTTGATTCCACGTTACCACATTTGAGATAAGCTCGACAACATAATCTCTCTTGAGATTATTTCTTTTATGCCATTTTCTTATGCTCCAATATTTTCAAAAGGCCTGATTTCTCATAACAACACACAATATTAGTCTCAACTGGCTATAGCAACTCGTGCCTATGCACACATCAATTTTCTCGATAGTGTTGAAGTAATTCAAAACTTTCTTTGGGGTGCTGCATTATTCTCCGCTTAGGATCATTCTCCCTCAAACAGATAACATAATTTGTCTCTTCTTTTGCAATTCTCAATCCTTCAAATTTTACTAACTCTCAAAATTTTCAGAAATTTCGGCAGAGTCTCCCCTGTAATTGGGCCTATCCCCCTGCCAGAGTAACACCTAAACAACTCCTAACAACATATCCACAACCCAACAAAATACCACATGGTATATATCAATAATATTAATCTCAACATTGCCCGATCATAATGATATCAGGACATGAAGCACATCATATGTATGCTCATCACCACATCTCTGGTTTTAAAAGTTGTTAATAATTAATTCCAACATCATCAATTAATCTCATATTAATCGTCACCTCGTTTCGAATTTTCACAATACTGACAACAGAACGTGAGACATGAAGGCCTCATGATTACTTACTCGGATTAATGAATCACATTTAACGCCACATGTGCACTCACCTCATAGGCTAAAACTCAATATTTACAGCACAAAATGGATGAATATGAACAGAAAATATACAAGCATTATCACATAAGCCTAACAAGCATGACTCCCTATTAATATTATTGTACAAATTAAATTTCACACACGAAAAAGTTTAAACTCATAAACATTTCACCACAAGGACCTCGTCCTTATATAACTTCCACCATGACTTGTTGTCCGGTTCAAATATTTCACATCATATAAAAATGCGAGGATCTCATCCTCAACTCCGAAATCACAAGTATTTTGCACATTATGCCAACTGAAGTTTCAATTTCCTTTCTTTTTTCTTTTCAATAAATTTCGTAGACAGTTTTCACAAAACATAATGAACCCTCATACTGGTAGGGCATATAATTCATAAAAATTGAAATCAATTATTCTGAAACACATTAAACCGACTGTGATGAATAATAATAAATTACTTTTGGACTTATAGCCCTCAATTCTCCCAACATGGATAACATATAAGTGGATAACAATATTTTAATATCATAATCGAGCCCCTCAATAAATCTGCGGACCCGTTCTCTAACTGTAGGAACCAAGATAGGTGCATGATGGGCTAATTCACTGAACCTGATAGCATATTCTGACACTGTCATAGTGCCCTGACGCAACCGTTCAAACTCTGTGTTCCACACCTCTTGGAGAGTCTGGGGAACAAACTCTTTCAAGAACATTTCCGAAAATTGAGTCCAAGTTGGTGGTGTTGCATTGGCTGGTCTACCTTCTTCATAGATTTGCCACCACCGATACGCTGCGCCTGACACTTGAAATGTAGTAATGACAACTCCGTTCACTTCCACAATACCCATGGTGCGGAGAATACGGTAAATTTTTTCTAGAAATTCTTGGGCATCCTCTGTAGCTGTGCCACTGAAAGTTGGTGGATCATATTTCTTAAACCTTTCAAGTCTCTTTTGTTCTTCTTCTGGTGCCTCGGGCCTGACCTCGGGTCGAACCGGAATAACAGGTTGTACCGGTACTACACCTGGAATCTGACCAACGTGAACCTGTTGCTCTGAAGTTATGATAGGAGTCTGAGATACTCCCCCAATCTGCGGAATATTTGGTGCAACAGAGATCAATCCCGCCTGAATTAATTACCAAACATACTTAGAAACTGTGCCAAAGTCTCCTCAAGTCCGAGGGTAACAAAAGGTGCTTTTGGTACCTGTCCCCCAACTGGAGCTACTAGTGGCTCCTCAACTGTTGTTCTGACAGGTGCTCTAGTCGCAGCACGTGTCCTTCCTCGACCTCTACCTCGGCCTCTATCTTGGCCCCTCCCTCTTGCAGCCCTAGCAGTATGGGCGGATGTCTGCTCAGCTAACCCGGTAGCACGTGTCCTCATCATTTGTGAGAGAATAGAGATACAAAGGCTCCAATTCTACAATCAACAAATCCGCACGACATGAATGAAAGAAGTGGAAATTTCCTAACAGTTCTCTAGCCTCTCGAAGATAAGTACAGACGTCTCCGTACCGATCCATAAGATTCTACTAGACTCGTAGAACCTATGAACCTAGAGTTCCGATGCCAACTTGTCAAAACCCAAAATCCCACCACAGGCGTCGTGATGGTACCTAGTCTCTAAGACTAGATAAACCGATTTCAATTAACTTTTGAAGCCCTTTTTTTTAATTAAATAAATAATCAAAACTGACAGCGGAACAAATATGAATATACAACCTCCCAAGACTGGTAGTACTGAGTCACGAACTCTAACTGAATACACAGAATGATAAGGTGGATCGAATATACAATATTGTTTGATTACAAGTTAACAGTACAATGAAACGAAAAGACTCCAAGGGACTGTGACGACCAAGCAGCTCTACCTTGAATCCTTACGATTCCACTTTAACTCTGTTCAAGTCCGTTATCTTCAATTCCCGGCTCTGCACAAAATGTGCAGAAGTGCAGAGTGAGCACACCACAGTGGTGCCCAGTAAGTATCAAGACTAACCTCAATGGAGTAGAGACGAGGTACAGTCAAGACACTCACTAGTCTAATAACCTGTACATTATAATATACAAAATAATAGGAAACAAATAATAATAAGTACAAAATAATAGGAAACAAATAATAATAAAGGCAGGATAAAACAACCAGTGATATGCACAACATACAAAAAGAATACTATTAATATAACTCAATAATTAATAAACACAATTACACCCAATTAAATCAATCCCTTCAAATAAATATCTTTCACATAGTTCTTCCAGATAACTCTCTTTCAAATATAATTTTCTCAAATAATTATTTTTCAAATATAATTCTTTCAATAAATCTTTTCAAATATAATTCCCTCAAATAAATATCTTTCAAAATACAATTCTTTTATATAATACTTTCTAAGTAAAAATCCTTCCAAATAAATATTTTGAATATAATTCTTTCAATTAAAAA
>AWOL01S0028511.1:27489-99120 GCA_000715115.1 Nicotiana otophora | reverse complement strand
GGACAATTCACGTGCCAAATATCATTATCATTTCATCACAGCACCTCATGCCCACATTTTATATCACAACTGCACGGACAATTCACGTGCCAATATTCACATTTCATATCACAATTCACGGCACCTCGTGCCCACATTTCATTTTATAAACCGCCTGGAAATAGCCACAGGCTCCCAATTTTAACATAAATGAGATTATTATCAATTTACTAACAACAAGACAAGTTGCACAAGGTATAAAAATAAAAACAAGAAAATCACAACATCACATGAAAATTGTCAACACTACAACCCCACATCATCACATATCGTCTCTGACAATAGCCACCCTTATCGCTCCTATTGCCACCCGTATTGCTCCTATAGCCACCCTTATCGCTCCTATTGCCACCCTTATCGCTCCTTTAGCAGCCCTTATCGCTCCACCCAAACAATATCAATAGCCACCCTTATCGCTCATATTGCCACCCTTATCGCTCCTATAGCCACCCTTATCGCTCCGCCCAGACAATATTAATAGCCAACAAATACAACAGTGAAATGCCACCCTTATAACCACATTATATCAACGGTGAAATGCCACCCTTATCTCCCCAAAATAATAAGTCACACAACAAACAATTTACACGAAAAATTATCACAATAACATAAAAAAAATTAATTCATATCACAATTTGCCCAATCGCCACAACGAAATTTCAAAGCTACAAACAAGTCAATTAATTTCACAGCAAATAGCCAAATGCTCCACACAATGTGTACAATACCCAAAAATAATCAATAGAGATAGAAATTACTCAACATAAAGCAAAGTCTTCATAAAAGATCAAATTTTCAATAATTATATAAACACCTCTTCTTAAGATCATTTAATTAATTATATGCATAGGAGAAAATCCAAAATAAAATTAAATTCCAATAATTATCAAACTAGCAAATTCACAAAATTTCATAAATAATCAAATAACAATCACATCACATTGTCATATTACAACAGAGTCAACAACAAGGGTTTAGGCACGACAAGTAGATGGTTAAATATATTCCAACAATTATTCAATTTACTACACAATATGCTCAAGACTTTAACTCAATAAAATTTGCACATATAAACCAAGTACGTACTTGTCACCTTGCGTACATGGTTTTCAATTACCCAAGTTGCACATAAGACTCAATGCCTAAGGGAAATTTTTCCCACTCGAGGTTAAGCAAGACACTTACCGCTTTGAAGTTATGCCGATATTCCAGAACCGCCTTCTTACTTGCATTGACCTCCGAGCCGTTCAAATCTATCCAAATTAATTGTATAACTTCATTAAAATTCATCGGAAATAATTCTGGATAATAATACATCGACTTAAAAATGTATTCCTAAAGTCAACAAAAGTCAACGCGGGACTCGCCTCTCGGAACCCGACATAATTTTCATAAACTCCGAACACCCATTCCGATACGAGTTCAACCATACCAATTTTATCGAATTCCAAAAATAATTTGACTTGCAAATCTTACATTTTCGTTTTTGGAAGATTTTATAAAAAACTTGGTGTTTCCTCCATTAAATCCGAATTAAATGATGGATTCAAAGACATAATCATGGAAATCAATCAAAACTGGATAAGAATCACTTACCCCAAACACTCACGCAAGAATCTCTCCAAAAATCGCCTTCTACTGAGCTCCAAATTAGATTTTGAGTTATGAACTCAAACCCCCATTTTTGGGACTTTTAATTCTGCCCAGATAGGCCTTATTCGCATTCGCGACCATTGCTTCGCGTTCGCGAAGGCCAAAAACTCGCCTCCTGAATTTCTTCTTCTCTTTCGTGTTACCAGCGTCGCGTTCGCGAAGGCCTGCCATGCATATCATCGCGTTCAAGATCTTGCGTTCGCGATGCACTCAGGTCCTACTGCTTCGTGTTCGCAAAGGCTGATGACTCCAGGCCCAGTCCCCTCCATCATTCTACGCGTTCGCGACTGGCCCCTCGTGTTCGCATAGGTTCTTCAGGCATACCTTCGTGCTCGCGAGACCTCCTTCGCGTTCGCGAAGGTTAAATCCCAACAACCTCAAAACTCTTCTTCGCGTTCGCGTGACTCTTTTCACGTTCGCGAAGAAGGAAGTCAAATACCAGATACAACAGTTCCGAAACAACACGAATTGATTCGAAACCAACCCAAAAAACCAAATACACTAACAAAATCCTAAAACATCATACAAACTTAGTCGAATTCTCAAATCACCTCAAACAACATCAAATCGACGAATCGCACCCCAAATCAAAATCTATGAACTTTGAACTTTCAAATTCTATAACTTGTGCCGAAACACATCAAATCAATCCTTAATGACTTTAAATTTTGCAGGTAAGTCCCAAAATAATATAACGGAGTTGTTGCAACTCTCGGAATCACATTCCGACCTCGATATCAAAAAGTCAACCCCCCGGTCAAACTTCCCAAATATTTGATTTTCGCCATTTCAAGCCTAAATTAGCTACAGACCTCAGATTCACAGTCCGGACATGCTCCTAAGTCCAAAATCACCCAACAGAGCTAACGGAACCGACATAACTCTATTCCGGAGTCGTCTTCCCATAGTTCCACTACGGTAAAACTCCTAAGGCTTAAGCTTCCATCTCAGGGACTAAGTGTCCCAAATCTCTCTGAATCATCCATAAATCAAACTCGACCACACACTCGGGTCATAATACATATTGCGAGGCTGCTCAAAATCGTAAGTCACTGAACGGGGCGTAAATTCTTAAAATGCCAAGTCGGGTCGTTACACCGCATCATGATACTACAATCGTGGCACCGAGTCACTATGCGGTGATGGACACACAACCTTACACGCGACCACAATATTATACAAAAAATCGAGCTCCACCTGCCAAAAATGCCCGTCCCTACCAAGCTCCATATAGTCCCCAACAAAGTGTTCCTCAACACAATCCTCGCCAAAGAGAGCCTCCCAGAAGGAATCAGTTCACCCATATTAGTGAACCACATTCAAATGTATTTCAAAAGTTAATCAAGCTAAGTTGCTGCAGCCAGTGGCCCCGAACCGGACGAACCCCGAGTCCCCCTTACACCGAGTTGATGCTAGATATGAATACCACTCTAGAGCAGTAGGACATGATACAGAGGATAGTTGGACCCTCAAGAGGGTAGTTTAAGACTTGATTGATGCTAAAAGAATCATTCTTAGGGATGAAGAGGCTCCCAATATGATCAACAATCCTCTGACTACTCACAACAATGGGCCAATCATTGGAATGATTTGTGATAATAGGGAATTTGACCTGGCACTGAAAGCCATAGTAACCATCACAACAACAAAAGAGAAACATGTTGCACTCTATTTCGCACTAGTCAAAAAAAGATTCAACTTGTGATTTCTTTGTTATTGATGGAAGAGAGTCGCTACCTAATATTTAAAGGTATACTAAGGTACCTATCTAATTACTAAAGTCATATTCTTTATTAGTTTGCTAACCGGTGAGTTTATGGGTAAGGTTTCTTGTTCTTCTAATGGGAAGGTAATTCTTCAGTTTCAATATTTAATCCCTGAACTATTAGGGCGGTTGATCTAAATAATCAATGGCCCAGATTACATCTCCAAACTTTAACCCTCATAGACCCTCCCTAATCTTCTAACCCGAATTCATTTGCAAACTCATTCAGCCGCCTCCCTTACCTCTTTCCCTCTCATTTCTCTCAATCTCTCGTGAATGTCAATCAATAGACCTTGCACAAATTCGTGCAAGGTCATGAAATCTCTCAGAATATCGTCCTCTCATGTTTTCCTATCCGAGAATCCCACGGACCTATCCCTTTTTGTTTTGCAAATATGAAGTACCAGACTCTGACCTTAGTATTGAGACACTATTTAATCTTTGTTCTCTCAAGTCAAAACTCAGAGAATCATTCGCTTTGTCCCTAGGCTATGAGGCATGTGATTCACTTTCCATTTCATTGATTGGATTCAAAAACCCCAAATCTGAAACCTTAGACTCAAATGTGAAACTTAAAATCTCCAGATTTCTCTTATGCTCAGCATGCGTGAGCGTATCTCGAAGCCTCATTATGATTATTCGAGGTCCAGAGGTGAAATGCAATGACCTATGGACAGAGGAGCTTTGACCGATGGGTTTTGCATTCAATGGTCAACAACTCTTCTTTCAGGTAAAAAACTTTCACTGATTTCCTTCTGTCTCTCTAATTTTTACTCGCCTATGCTTGCATCATCTGGTAGTCTTCATTCTCCATTACCTATGCTTGAATCTTGATGAAACTCTAAGTCATTAATAACACTATAAGTAGAGCCTTGATTGATCTCACCTAACACCACCGAACAACCTACAATCACACAAAACAATCACCAACCAGACCTACTGGACTTAATAATAGGCTAAAATCTCATACGAACTAAGAATATAGTATTGTCTTTCTAATAACTTTCTGTTTTCTTTTTTTGAACATGTACAATGGCTTGGGCCTGCTGAGTTCTTAAAGAACTCAGGCCTAAATCCAGCACTGCTATATCTTGGGAGTCCAAAGTCAACAATTGTCTGTCCCCGTTATTACTGGGCCTGCCTCTTTGAGGCCCAAAAATCCAGAATCCTTCCTTTTCTTTACTCATTTATTATTTACTGCTTTCGCTATTCTATAGCTTTACTATGTCATTATCCTTCATTATGTACATGTTGTTTTATCTCACGTGTATATAACAATTATATATTGAATTGAATGCTTTACTTTATGTATTAAACCATGTAAAACAACTTAGCCAAGCTTTAAAGAACCTAGGATTAAAAGAAGCATTAGTTAGTAATTAACCCTACATCCGCTAATCATGAGCTATTATATTATTAATTAATTATGCTTTGCTAACTCTTCTTAAAGATTTTGAAGCCCAAAATCCAGCAATGGCGGCAGTCCCTCTTTCAAAAATGAAAAATCAGAACTGAATCGCGAGTTTAACTTTCTAAAAGGAAATCAGCTCCTTTCGAAAACCAAGGTGTTGCCGCCCCAAACCAAGATTTTCAAATGGTTCCTTCAAGCCAAATATTTAAAAACCAAGGTATATCTTAGGCTTATTTTCATAACACTTTCACCTCACTAGAGTAATATGAACTTCCATGCTTCAGATCTAAATGTGTCAAGTCTAATTGTTTGTCAAACACTGACAATTTAGGACCACCTCCGGCAAGGAGAGGTCCCACAAATTCTAGAAAAATGCACTTTCCTGAATACGTGAATTAATTGCTCTGTCGGATCTTCTGCTTGTATAAATGAAGAAACGAACTTCTGTTTCTTTTTCTTTCTTTCTTTTTTCGTTTCTTACTTTATTATTACTCCCTAAAAGAAAGTTGGTTTGTGTCTAGTCATAGCCGATAGCCCGGGGCGATCAGGAGAGAAGGACAATACAAGGAATGATGAACATGTGGCCAGGATGGCCTAGGAGATGGAGTCTTTAACGGAAGAAGTACAACATATCAGGGAACTAGCACATCTGGCCATGACAATGCTCCCTTAACCACCTTGCTTTCCCTATTTGGCCTCTATTACTGACCATCTTCCTTCCACAGCACGCCAAACCAATAACACCTCGACTTCAGTCTCCAACACTCAAATCATACCTCTAATAACCCCCGTAAACCCACCAAATCTCCCTATCCACACTCCCTACTTACCACAGTACGTTCAAATGCCACAAAACCCGCCTATTACCATTAACACAACTCACACCCCTCCTCGTGGCAGATTCACTTTTACCACTCACCAAAACCAACACATACTGTCGCCTATGTGCGATATGTTCTTCCTGTATATGCCATTTCTGAACCTACCTTTATAGCGCCTGTAATGGTCAAGGTGCCTTATGACATTGACTAATACGCTAAGATGGAAAGGGAAGCTAGGCATAAGGAAGATGAGTCAGCGTCTGAGCAACTACAAATCTTGAGAAAACAAATAAAGAACCTCCAAGTCGCTCGGGGAAGCGAAAGTTTGGACTACGAGGATTTGTGTATCCATCCATATGTGGATATTCTAGTAGAGTATAAGCCTCCAAAGTTTGATATCTTCAACGAGACGGGTGATCCCCACACACATTTGAGGGCATATTGTGACAAATTAGTTGGAGTGGGAAGGAACGAGAAGATGAGAATGAAGTTGTCCATAAGGAGCCTGACGGGAGAAGCACTTACCTAGTATACTCGACAAGATCTGCGAAACTGGAGAACATGGCAAGATATGGTAGAGGATTTCATAAATCACTTTCGATTCAACACAGAGATCACTCCCGATAGGTTCTCACTGGTAAACCTACAAAACGAGTCGCCTGAGTAATTCCAAGAATATGCATGTCGGTGGAGGTCAGAAGTTACCAGGGCACAACCTCCATTGGAGGACAATGAATTAACCATGTATTTCATCACGACCCATAAATGGATATACTTTGAAAAAATGTTAAGACAGAAATTCCCTGAACTGGCCAAGATGGGAGATTTCTTAGAAGAAGGTGTAAAATCTGGAAAAGTACAATCTATGGCTGCAATGCAAGCATCCAGCAAGGCAATCCAATTAGGGTCAATCGGTAGCGGAAAAAAGATAAAAGAAGAAGTCTCAGCAGTCGTCCCTTACTATCGACCCAACCCACAACATTGAAACACTTCTTATTCCCCGAACAATCATTCACCACCACCCGGTTACGCTCCAGTCTACAACACCCAGCCATATTACCACCCCAACCTTAATATAACCCTCCTCGAGCCCATAACAACCCGAATCACAACGACTATATGCTCTTATCCAAACCACCAATCACCAAAATCGACCCACTTATACATCACGCCCTCGTACCAATTTTGAAGAGAGGGGTCCCAGAAATTATACCCCGATCGCTAAGCCTCTGGCCCAATTGTTTGAAAGATTGAGAAGAGCAGGATTGATACATCCAGTAGAAGGAAGGATTCATGAGTATCCCTCAAAGTATTTTGATGCAACCAAAAGGTGTGTGCACCATTCAAAGGTACATGGGCATGATACTGAAGATTGTCTTAAGCTGAAAAATGAAATTAAAACACCGATCAAGAGCGGAACCATTCAGTACACTCCGTCTCTACCCAATATGAATCGTAATCCGCTGCCAAATCACCGAAATCAGGGGGTCAACATGATCACCTTGGACGAAGAATATGATTTGAAAGGAACTATTGCCACAATAGGAAATGCATAAGCCGCAAGGCTCCCACCTCAAAGGACTCCGATGATCACAGTACAAGTAATACCCACAGTGACGGTTCTGACTTATCAGCTACAACCTTTTGTTGCTACAAGGGACGAAGCGATTCAGGAATACAAAATTGTCCCATGGACATACCAGCAAAAGGAGAAGGCTAAGATGACAGACTCTACAGCAGCCCACGGTATGACTAGGTTAGGGAGATGTTACACTCCTGAAGATGCAAATCGAGAAAATTTGGGAAGAGAGAAGATTCAAAGAAGGAACATAACAGACCCCGAAGCAGCATAATTCTGGAAGAGAATGTGGACCAAAGAGTACTCCGTGAGGGAGCATATGAAGAAAACTCCGATGCAAATATCAATTAAGGACTTGCTTATGATCTCCGACAGTCATAAAAATGCCCTGATTAAAGTACTAAATGGGGTAAGTGTGCTAAGAAACACCACTAGCGAGGCGCTAACTGCAACATTTAGGAAAATGGTTGAAGCAAATATGATCACTTTTCGAAGAGACGAGCTTCCTGTTGAAGGCGTGAGTCACAACAAAGCTCTTCATATCACTGTCAAATGTGGGGACAAGGTAGTGTCCCGAGTACTGGTTGATGGAGGGTCAGGAGTCAACATATGCCCGCTCTCTACTCTACGGGAGTTGGGAATCCATCTGAGGAAAGTCAAGGAAATCCATGTGATGGTAAGGGCTTTTGATGGTTCACAAAAGGATGTTATTGGAGAAATTTATTTGGCTTTGCAGATCGGAGCAGTTGAATTTCCCATATTGTTTCAAATGATGGATGTTTCTTCTTCATATAACTTGTTGCTAGGAAGACCCTGGATACACATAGCAGGGGCCGTCGCATCCACCCTGCACCAATGCATGAAATCTGAGTGGGGATGTCAGGAGATCGTGGTCCATGGTGAATGAGGCCAATTAGCTTATTTGGAGCACGCAGTTCCGTTTGTTGAAGGGCTAGATGAATTTGCTTTCCATGTAGTAGAAATCATGCAGACCACCGAAATAGAAGAGACTGAACAAAACTTTGGAATGCAGTCGTCGTATAGATCCAAGATAGCCAAGAGGGAGATGATGAAATATAGATACATACCAGGAAGTGGGCTAGGAGCCAGGTCAGACGGTATTCATAGCCAATTGAGCCAAATGGACAGAAAGGAAGAGTCGGCATAGGATATCAGCCTCCGATGGGGAAAACTCATACCGGTAGCTCCGGGAAGAAGTCTTTTGTGCTAGATCATGTTTTGGGTATGGATCATCGATGGAATGGGAAGGTTGTTCGTGTCTATGATTGAAGAATGTTGTGAAGGAACTAACATCAAGATACCGATCATCAGGAATGCCGAATCAGGAGAAGAGCTGCGGAATTGGACTGCCAGTCCATCTTCGGTTCGCCGAGAGTCTTGGTACTGTGAAATTGTAAAGTTTTCTTTTGAAAACCTCACAGTCAATTCAGGCATGCACTGTGTTTGCACCTTTTTGTCATTTTCCTCTTTTGAACGCTTATACGTTCCTCTTTTGATGAAATAAAAAGAACTGTTTTCTTAAAATATTGCAATTTTATTTATTATTTCATTTATACTTAGTTTTTCTTTTCAGTAATCGAAATGATAAAAACTCACGTTCCGTGATTGTGACATGCAATGAAACCGTCGAGCGAAATGACCCATATTACGAGGAATATGAAGAGAGTATGATGCCAGACAATATCCCATAAGAGATCGAACAGTCAGAGAGTCAAAAAATGCCCAACCTTGAAGAAATAGAAGTGGTCAATCTCGGAAATGAAGAAGACATGAAAGAAACCAGAATCATCATTCATCTAGAAACTGGGCAGAGGGAAAAACTTGTTGATATCCTCCGATAATACATCAATGTGTTCACAAGGACATATGATGACATGCGTGGATTAAGTACTGACATTGTCTCGCATCGACTGCCTACCAATCCCTCCAGACCGCCGGTCAAGCAAAAACCCAAAAGATTCAAGCCTGATTTGAGTTTGAGGGTAAAGGAGAAAGTAACCAAGAAGATATAGGCGAATGTGGTAAGGGTCACCAATTATCCTAGCTGGTTGGAAAATATTGTCCCAGTACCCAAGAAAGACGGGAAGATCAGGATATGCATAAATTATGAGATCTTAACAAAGCTAGTCCGAAGGACGACTTCCCTTTACCAAATATTCACATCCTTATCGACAATTGCGCGAAGCATGAACTACATCCGTTCATGGATTATTTCGCTGGATACCATGTCACGACCCGAAATTGCCACCTTCGGACCGTGATGGCGCCTAACATTTCACTTGCTAGGCAAGCCAACGTTAGAATAATATTAACCAATTTTTAAACAAATTTTAAATTATTAATAATCAAAGAAACAAATGCGGAAGCAAAGTTTGTAATATAATGAATAATCCATAAAAATAATGGTGTCTAAATACCATCCCAGAATTGGTGTCACAAGTGCACGAGCTTCTAGAATAAATACAAATGAAGGTCTGAATAAAATAAAGTTGTCTGAAAATAAACGCACAGCTAAAGTAAAATAGACGGGGACTTTAGAACTGCGGACGCCATGCAATTATACCTTAAGTCTCCTCTGGTAGCTGAAATCTGAGCACGTCTATGGTACGCCGCTGAGACCAACTCCAAAATCTGCACAAGTGCAAAGTGTAGTATCGGTACAACCGACCCCATGTACTGGTAAGTGCTGAGCCTAAACTCGACGAAGTAGTGACAAGGCTAACGAGGGTCACTTACATTACCTGTACACAATATTAGTAACAACAACAATAATAGAAATAAATCAAGTAAGTCATTTATAATAATTGAAGCCAACGCAACAGTCATAATCAATTGTCATTTCCATCAATTCTGTTGCAGCGTGCAACCCGCTTCTCACAATATATTCATATTCAATTCTGTTGCAGCGTACAACCCGCTCTCATAATATATTCACATTCAGTTCTGTTGCAGTGTGAAACCTGCTCTCAGAATATATTCACATTCGGTTCTATTGCGGCGTACAACCCGCTCCTCTAATATATTCATTTTAATCAAGTCTGTTGCGATGTGCAACCCGATCCCCCAATATATATATATATATATATATATATATATATATATGTATGTCGACTTTTAAATAAGTCTGTTGCGGCGTGCAACCCCATCCTCCAATATGGACTTTTATTAAGTCTATTGTGGCATGTAACCCGATCCTCCAATATGAACTTTTAATAAGTCTATTGCGGCATGCAATCTGATCCTCCAATATGGACTTTTAATAAGTCTGTTGCGGCGTGCAACCCGATCCTCCAATATATTTATTACAATCAATCCTGTTGCGGCGTGCAACCCGCTCCTTCAACATATTCATTTACCAATTTTAATAGAAGAACTTTTCCCAATAAATGTAACAATTAATATAAAATTATAAGACAACAAGCATACAATAATTATGATTTAGTTATGAAACAAACAATGACAAATAGCAAATTATTATGAAAATCAGGGAGAAAATAGGCAGTTTAATATTTAATATGCTAAATGTCAAATAACAATTAAAACACATAATTCAAATAGCATGTAACAATTAATGCAGGAATTCAAGAATTAATATTGGACGATGCAGAGTGGATACGGGTCAGACACGAGCAACTCATGCTCATCGATGAGAAGAGAATGGATGCGATATGCCATGGTCAGCTATATCAGAACAAGATGGCCTATGTATTTAACAAAATGGTGAACCCTCGCCAATTCACATTGGGGTAATTGGTTCTAAAGAAAATCTTTCCCCACCAGGAAGAAGCCAAAGGAAAATTCACACTGAATTTTCAAGTTCCTTACGTGGTTCACCGAGTGTTGTTGGGAGGAGCTCTAATCTTGGCAGAAATGGATGGAATAATCAACACGAAGCCCATCAACTCAGACGCAATCAAAAGATACTATGTTTGAAGACAAATAAAGTTAGGTTTTGCTGTAATACAACTACGTTCAACCTGACTTCCCATGGAGGGATACGTAGGCAACCCACGTAGGGTTCAATTTCTCTCCCTCCTTTCTTTTGTAATAGAAAATACAAATATCATTTTTTATGTTGCTTTGGAACTACGCCGACTTGATTTTCTCAGAAAAGAATACGTAGGCAATCCTCATCGGATTCAGTCGTCTTTTGTAATTGAACTACGTTCTGGCCTGATTCCATTTGGATACATAGGTAGTCTGAGTATGGCTCGGCCATTTGTTTTTAATATCATCATTTTGCATCCATTTTAATTGAACTATGTCTTGACCTAATTCCATTTGGATACGTAGGCTGCCTGAGTCAGGCTCGGTCATCTTCATCATAATGTTATCACCATCCACGAACTACGTTCAGACCTGATTCCCTTTTGGATACGTATCGACCTGAAAGGGTTCGGTCATAACCTTAGGAAAACCTTTGTAATGCATTAGTTTGAATAAGGACATAGTCACAACGGCAAGCAACCGCATTGTCAAAGCATCACAAAGGATCGACATCAGCGAGATAGAGTTCTTAAGAAGCGACGCTCGTGTTTGGAGAATCTTTCATAACATGTCATAATCCGGAACAACTACATTTTTCTTAAAACAAAGTTTTAAAAAATTATTTTCTAAAAATACAGTAATTTGTTCCACCTACCGAACGTCGTGGCATAGCCATATAAAGGGCCGGGGCAAAACCGATAATGTGGTCTACACAAACCAATCCCCCACTCCCACTAAGAAGTTTTCTTTGAGTGCAGGGTCAATAGGAAGGAAGGAAATGTTAGGACCACACTTGGGCAGATGACAGATTCGCCACTTTCCCAAGATTATCACCCTTTTTCTTTTATTTAATTTTTTCTAGTACAACTGAAGCTAATCCTTGGATCCTTTGTAGGTATCTCAGAGTCAGGCCGTTGATGCAGAAAAAATACACTGTATATAGTAAACCACCTGCGTAAACAATTGGAGCACCTTATACAAAATGAACCGCCAACTTCACCAATTGAAGTCATGTATATAGCAAACTGCCTGCTCGACCAATCAGAGCACCTTGTAGAAAACGGGTTGCCGACTTCACCAATTCAAATATTGTATATAGCAAATCATCAGCTTAATTGATCGGAGCACCCTGTACAAAATCAAACGTCGATTTCGCCAATTGAATCCTTGTATATAGAAAAATGTTCACTTCGTCAACGGAAGAATCCGCACTGTCGCTCCATCATAACGGAGACAGCATAGACAGTCGCAAGCCTCGTTACTGACGTTCTGCCAATCGATGGCCGCAACTTAGCTTCGCAGTAAGAGTATCTCTTGGGCATGATTTTCTTTTCCTTCGCTATTATCTTGAATGTTTTGAAGTTTTGCCCATGCAACTTTCAGGCATGATTATGTTTTAGTCAATTACTCCCAAGAAGAGATTACTTTACATCTTCTGATGCAAAGCTCTCCCAACAAGCGGAGACGCACTCTACGAATTAAGCTCTCTCAACAAGTAGAGACACTCTTCAGTGCAAAGCTCTCCCAACAAGCAGAGACACACACACTTTTTCAATGTTGCGATGGCTGCGAAACGATACGCAGCTCGGCTAAACAATCAAGTCAAGTTCAAGTATCCCATCATCCCGATCCCAAATAACGGCTCGCCGGCAGCCAGGCATCATCATTCCTGCATCATTTACATCACATCATTACATATTCTGCATTATATGGGTATGTGTGTATTTCCTTTTGCATGAAAAATTATCGCAATATGGAACTCCTTCTATGAGAGACATCAAACTCATTAGCAGGCCAAGGACCCAAGCTCAAGTACGAAACGACCAGTATAACTCCAAAATTTTCAAATCCTCAAAGTCAAGTCGCAAATTCAAGCTATCATGAGTGTTAAATCCTCTGTCTCCCAGTATCATCATAATACGATACTGTGGTAATTCATGTGATCACCGTTTCCTTAAAGTCCTCGCTCCAGAACTACATGAGGTCTGATCCTCCTTAAGCCCGAGGTATGTAAGCAATTCAAAGCCAGAGTTCAGCCCCAACTTCCCAAAAATCATCCAAGAATCTTCCTTAAGTCCCAATCCTCTAGTTCATAATCTTCGTGCCATTCCTGCAATGTATGCCTAATGCCGGGACAAAATTATCTTTGGTTCATTTTCTTTGTCCGAAAACTCTTTCATCGTCTCCGGTCAAAGAGGGGAAGTTGTTGACAACCACTTTTGACCCTCCTTTTTAAAAAATAATTTACTTGTACTTAATAATTTATAATAAATGTTTTGAAAGTATTTTCTATCAATGAATACCTATTTTAAAAATTAATTAAGTATTAATTTGGAAATTAATCACCCAATATTAGTATTATGTAATTACGAATGTACTTACTACTTCAATATTATTAAAACAATCTTTTATATGCACCACATAGTCTTTATAATTAATTTAACAAATTATTTCTCAATTTTATTTAAATAGGCTTATATGTTAATAATTTAAAATTAGTGTCATAATTTAGAAAATAAAGTATTTCATAAATAAATAATTACAATAATTGATAGTATATTTGTTATTTATGATTTCACTACATTTTATTGGAAATTATTTCAGCTTAATTAAATTAATTTTAAAAATATTAAAAATTAAAATGCTATAATTGCAATTCCTTAATTAATTACACAATTGCTATCTTTAAAATTATTCCATCCCAAATACCAGGCCCAAATCCGGATATGGCCCAATACACACAACCCCCTATCTCCAAGTTGGCAATCCGCCCCAATCCATTTGAACCAAGCAAAGCAAGCCACATCACCCATCTCTATCACTCACAAAAGAAGCATAACAGATCCCAACCGTCCATCCTACAGATCAACGGTTATCGTTTATATCCGATTTTATTTTACTTTTAATACCCTATTTGATTTAATCTCAACCGTTAAAATCAGAAGATCCAACGGCCTTCATAAATCTTCAGTTTTATTATTTAATCCCTGAATTATCAGGGTCATTAAACTAAATAATCAAAGGCCCAGATTCCATCTCCAAACTTAACCCTCAGAGACCCCCCTAATCTTCTAACCCTAATTCATTTGCAAACTCTTTTAGTTGCATCCATTTCCTCTTTCCCTCTCCTTTCTCTCAATCTCTCATGAATGTTAATCAACAGACCTTGCACAAATTCGTGCAAGGTCATGAAATCTCTCACCAAATAATCTTCTCCTTCTTCCCTATCCAAGAATCCGCTGACCTTTCCTGTTTTGTTCTTCAAATTCGAAGTACCAGACTATGACCTTAGCATTGAGACACTGTTTCGTCTTCGTTCTCTCAAGTCCAAACTCAGAGAATCATTCGCTTTTTTCCTAGGATATGAGGCGTGTGATTCACTTTCCATTTCATTGATTTGATTCAAAAACCCCAAATCTGAAACCCTAGACTCAAAGGTGAAATTTAAAATCTCCAGATTTCTCTTATGCTCAACATGCATGAGCGTATCTCAAAGCCTTATTATGATTATTCGAGGTCCAGAGGTCAAATTTAATAACCTATAGACACTGAATCTTTGACCGATGGGTTTTACCTTCAATGGTTAACAACTCTTCTTTCACGTAAAAAAACTCTCACTGATTTCTTTTTGTCTCTCCAATGTTTACTCGCCTATGCTTGCATAATCTGGTAGTCATCACTCTCCACTACCTATGCTTGAATCTTGATGAAACTCTAATCCATTAATGGCACTATAAATAATGCCTTGATTTCTCTCACCTAACACCACCGAACAACCTAAAAACACACAAAACAAGCACCAACCAGACCTACTGGACTTTTACTCGCCTGTAATGTTTGTTACTAGTCTATAATTTTTTTGTTTTGTTCACCATGACCTATTGTTGATATGTGATTAGCTATCATGCTTTTATCAATATTTGATTGAGTTTCCATGTGACCTTAATGTCTTCTATTCTGTATCAAACAACCTATGTGATTAAGCTACTTTATATGACTTAATGACATTTCATGTTTGTATACGCTTCAGGTTTTCTTTTAACGATTCTGCTATGATTTTTATCCATGTCATACTGTTTCTGCATTTATTGTTAAGGTTGTTGTTTGATAATCCTAACTAGAAGAAACATGAAGCTCGCAATTTAATCTATCATCACTTAATTTAAGTATGTGAAGTTTAAGTGCTTAAATGCTCTCCTTCTTTGATTAAGTGTTTGTTACCCTGTAAGGATTCTTTGAGTCATTACTATAAAAGTCTTATGCCATGCCTAACTGTTAGTTACATATCTGAGTCCCTTTGCATGAAACAGTCTCATTAAGGAAAACCTTTGTGAACATCAACAACCATCTTGCATGTGTTCTGTTATGATTAAATTATCTCTCATAAAATAGCCTGTGATCATGTCTACTATAGTTGAATGTTAGCTTTTACAAGCTGAGTATAACTGCATTATGCTTAGATGTTAATCTTAGTCTCTACAGTTGAGTTAAACATGGTTGATATAAGGTCTCCCCTGTCTTTGACCCTTAATAACATTACTGACCTGATTTTACAATGGCCGAGTCTCATCCTATTTTTGTAAGACTATGATATTAGTTGAAATATCTATATGTATAGTTGAATGAAGGTTCTGTACGTATCTCTGCATATCTCTCATGATTTTATGCTTATGTGCACTGTTTTGAAACAACATACAGTCTTCTTTTTCCCGTTTAATCTGAATTGAACCTAGTCTATGAAGTTTAAGAGAAACTCTTTTTTTGCTACTGCTTGGACACAATAGTTTTCTTATTTCATAACAAGATTAGTACTCTCATAAAGGGTTGGTTCTGTCACCAATTTCAAGATTAAGTGAGACTGATAGTTTGTGATCTTGTAAGCATTCTTAGATGTTCCATTTGAATCTGCAAATCTGTGATCATGTTAAAAGTTCTGATTATATTCTGGTAGCTCTAATAGCCCATATGTAGAAGTTCCGACTATGATGGTTTGCATGTACCTTTGTTGATACTTTCAGAAGTTCCAAACAATATTATTAACCTATTGTGCAAGACTTGAGTTAAACTAATCTATGATTAGTCTATTAGGGAAAAAGCATTTGTGCCCCTAAGTTGTAGTTGCTCTAAACCATGTGCTCTTTATCTGTTCTTGAAGATGTATGATCCCAGTTTTTTGGTTTTTTAGCAATAACAGTATAATGGTTCATGCCTCTATGTGTGTTTGGAAGATTGAAATTTACACATGTTTAATGTGTGTTTCATTCACTTAGTACTGGAAACCTAGTCATGAAAAAATAAAACTCTTTCAGTGTTCCTTATATTATTCAGTCAAGAAAAGGGTATGCTTCTGTGGTAGGGTGTGTCAAGGTAACTAGTTTACATTGAAAGAGCCTCATTGGCACTCAAACCTATAGGGAAGAATGAGTCATTAGTGGTTGAGGGTATTTGGGAGTAAAATTTATCTCTTGGTTTGGGCTACTCTCCCCGGCACAAGCATTGCCCTGGGCCTTGAGACCCTTGGGAATTTTGAAGTATCGGGGGATTCTAAGGGAGCATCGATCTTGAGTGGAATTCTCTCATTAGCCATTAATTCATTGAAATGTGTTATTCTCTTTGGGCTTAGTGTTTAATGACAACGAAAGGTGTTCAATGTAGATCATTTGTTGTACATAACCACCATACTAGTATAGTCTTCTCAGTGTTTAAATATTGTTAGTTATCCTTCTTTTATTCTTTGCTTGCAAGCTTCATGTAGGAGCATGTATATAGTATTGTCTTTCTAATGACTTTCTCTTTTATTTTTTGAACATATATAATGGCTTGGGCTTGTTGAGTTCTTAAAGAACTCAGGCCCAAATCCACCATTGCTATATCTTGGGAGTCCAAAGTCAGCTGCTGCTCGTCCCTGTTATTGCTGGGCCTGCCTCTTAGAGGCCCAAAAAACTAAAGTCCTTCTTTCCTTTACTCCTTTAATATTTACTGCTTTCACTAATTTATAGCTTTACTATGTCGTTATACTTCATCATGTTCCTGTTGTTTTATCTCACATACAATAATTATATATTGGATTGAATGCTTTACTTTATATCTTACACCATGTAAAACAACTTAGGCAAGCTTTAAAGAACCTAGAATTAAAAGAAGCATTAGTTAGTAATTAACCCTACATCCGCTAATCATGAGTTGTTATATTGTTAATTTTTTGTGCTTTGCTTACTCTTCTTAAAGATTTTGAAGCCCAAAAGCCTAACAAAGGCGGCAGTCCCTCTTTCTATAAAGAAAAATCAGAACTAAATCGCGAGTTTAGTTTTCTAAAAAGAAATCAGCTCCTTTAGAAGACCAAAGTGTCGCTGCCCCAAACCAAGATTTCAAACGGTTCATTCAAGCCAAATATTTAAAATCAAGGTATATCTTAGGTTTAGTTTCATAACGCCTTCACCTCACTAGAATAATATGAACTTTCATGCTTTAGGAACAAAGTGTTTCAATTTAACTTTCTTTTACATGTTTTCATACAAACACCATACACATCTTTTAAAGCTCTTTTCAGGCATATATACACTAACATTGTTTTTCTAAGATCATTCTATGAACCCATACCTCTTTAAACTACACTTTTCCTTTATACGTGTTATGCCCTAATATATGGTAAGCCACACTCTTTAAACAATAGTTAATCATAGTACAAATAATTAGTCCTAAATCTAGTCTAAGTCCTATGAAGGTACCTCATGTAGATTTTAAGGGGTGCCTAACACCTTCCCCATAGAAGAACAAGAACCCTTATCCATAATCTCACCGGTTAGCAGACTAATAAATAATATGACCTTTAGTAATTAAATAGGTACCATAGTATACTTTTAAATATTAGGTACCCACTCTATTTCATCAACAACAGAGAAACCACAAGTTGAATCTTATTTTGACTCGTGCAAAATAGGGTGCAACAACATGGTGACTTTGCTTGGGAATCACACTTAGGTTCTGACCTTAGCAGAATTAGATTGAATTTGGCACTTAGATTTGTTTGTACATTACTTTAACTGTATTTAATTTGCCATTACATGCTTACCTGCCTTACTTGTTCCTTATGATTGCTTATTATCATGCTTATTATTATTACACCCTTATTTGTTACCGCTTTATATATAATGTCATAACATTTATTCCTATCGAGTCTTGGCCATACACTATCACACACGATGGCACACGAGGGTTGTCTTTGACACCCCTCCGAACCTTCTTTTAAAAACTCTTTAGTTTCAGAGAATGGCTTTGTCAAGTCAACCGACATAACTTCTCTCAGTCTTCAGTCCAATTCAAAAGTAGAAAACACTCAACTCTAGCAAAAATAGGTCATATTTCATAAACCTTAGGTGAGTTGGTCCTTGGCATTGACACACAACTAGGAAAACCACCCTGATATCAATGGGTCATGCAACTAACAACATGACTTATGTGGAAATACCAACAAACATGACGAGACACCTAAAGATCCTAAGCAAACACGTACCAAAACCTTTCTTTACCCGCTTCAGAAATAGAAATCAACCATAACATCCCCAACATCAATATGGTGATAGGAGCATAACACAAGTTGAAGCAGTGGTGGACGAATATCCGCCGAGAATACGAAGATGAGTTCGGACACACTTGGGGGCACTGACCGCTTTGCTAAACATACGAGCAGATAGGGTGCTCACTCACATGCTGATAGAGTTGTGGGATTCGGCTAAGGTGGTGTTCAAGTTTGGTGATTGTGAGTTAGTACCAACATTGGAAGAAGTTACTAGTTTCACGGAGCTGCCATTTACAGGGAGGAGACCAATACTAGCAGTACGAAACGACCAGTGGAACTCCAAAATTTTCAAATCCTTCACGTCAAGCCGCAAATTCAAGCTATCATGAGTGTCACATCCTACGTCTCGCAGTATCATCATAATACGATACTCGGGCAATTCATGTGAGCATCGCTTCCTTAAAGGCCTCACTCTAGAACGACGTGAGTCCTGATCCTCATTAATCCCGAGGTATGTAAGCAATTCAAAGCCATAATCCAACTTCCTTAATATCCTCCCAGAATCTTCCTTAACTCCCAATCCCGCAGTTCATAATCTTCGTGTCATTCCTGCAATGTATGCCTAAAGTCAAGTCAAAATTGGCTTTGGTTCAATTTCTTTGCCCGAAAACTCTTTCATCATCTCCGGTCAAAGAGGGGCAGCTGTTGACGGCCAATGTTGATCCTCATTTTCAAAATTAATTTCCTTGTACTTAATAATTTACAATAAATGTTTTGGAAGTATTTTGTATCAATAAATACCTATTTTAAAAATTAAATAAGTATTAATTTAGAAATTAATCACCCGGTATTAGTATTATGTAATTACAAATGTACTTATTATTTTAATATTATTAAAATAATATTTTATACACACCACATAAGCTTTATAATTAATTTAACATATTATTTCTCAATTTTAGTTTAATATGCTGGTATGTCAATAATTTCTCAATTTTAGTTTAATAGGATTAAAATAAAGTATTTCTTAAATAATTAATTACAATAATTGGTAGTATATTTGATATTTATGATTTTACTACATTTTATTGGAAATTATTTAAGCTTAATTTTAAAAGGATTAAAGACTAAAAGGCTACAATTACAATTCCTTAATTAATTACACAATGGCTATCTTTAAGATAATTCCTGCCCAAATACCAGGCCCAAATCCAGATATGGCCCAGTTCAAACAACCCCTTCTCTCCAAGTTGGCAATGCGCCCCAATCCATTTGAACCAATCAAAGCACTCCACGTCACCTGTCTCTATCACTCATAAAAGAAGCACAAAGGATCCCAACCGTCCATCCTACAGATCAACAACCCTCGTTTATCTCCGTTTTCTTTAAATTTTAATGCCCTATTAGAGTTAATCTCAACCATTATAATCAGAAGATCCAACGACCTCCATAATTCTTCAGTTTTATTATTTAATCCATAAATTATTAGGGTCGCTGATCTAAATAATCAACAGCCCAGATTCCATCGCCAAACTTTAACCCTCAGATATCCTCCCTAATCTTCTAACACTAATTGATTTGCAAACTCAGAGAATAATTCGCTTATTTAACCCTCAGATATCCTCCCTAATCAACAGCCCAGATTCCATCTCCAAACTCAGAGAATAATTCGCTTTGTTCCTAGGCTATGAGGCCTGTGATTCACTTTCCATTTCATTTATTGGATTTAAAAACCCCAAATCTGAAACCCTAAACTCAAAGGTGAAACCTCAAATCTCCATATTTCTCTTATGCTCAACATGCATGAGCGAATCTCGAAGCCTCATTATGATTATTCGAGGTCTAGAGGTCAAATTCAATGACTTTGGTTTACATTGAAAGAGCCGCATTGACACTCAAACCTATAAGGAAGAATGACTCGTTAATGGTTGAGGGTATTTGGGAGTAAGATTTAACTCTTGGTTGGGCTACTCTCCCCTGCACAAGCATTGCCCTGGGCCTTGAGGCCTTTAGGAACTTTGAAGTGTCGGGGGACTCAAAGGGGGCATTGATCTTGAGTGGAATTCTCTCTTTAGCCCTTAATTCATTGACACGTGGTATTCTCTTTGGGCTTAGTGTTCAATGACAACGAAAGGTGTTCAATGTGGATCGTTTTCTGTACATAACCAACACACTAGTATAATCTTATTAGTGTTTAAATATTGTTACTTATCCTTCTTTTATTCTTTGCTTGCAAGCTTCATGTATGAGCATGTATATAGTATTGTCTTTCTAATGACTTTCTCTTTTATTTTTAGAACATGTATAATGGTTTGGGCATGTTGAGTTCTTAAAGAACTCAGGCCCAAATCCAGCATTTCTATATCTTGGGAGTCCAAATTCAGTTGTTGCCCGTCCCTGTTATTTTTGGACCTGCCTCGTTGAGGCCCAAAAAACCAGAGTCCTTCCTTTCCTTTACTCCTTTATTATTTACTACTTTCCCTATTTAATAGCTTTACTATGTCGTTATCCTTCATCGTGTTCCTGTTGTTTGATCTCACATGTATTCAAAAATTATATATTGGATTGAATGCTTTATTTTATATCTTAAACCATGTAAAACAACTTAGGAAATCTTTAAAGAATCTATGATTAAAAAAAGCATTAGTTAGTAATTAACCCTACATCCGCTAATCATGAGATATTATATTATTAATTCATTGTACTTTGCTAACTCTTCTGCAAGATTTTGAAGCCCCAAATCCTAACAAAGGCGGCAATCCCTCTTACAAAAAAGAAATATTAGAACTGAATCGCCAGTTCAACTTTCTAAAAGGAAATCAGCGCCTTTCGAAAACCAAGGTGTTTCCGCCCTGTGATGACCTGATAGGTTATCTTTAAATTTAACTTTTAATTCTATGCTATGAAACCTTAAATAGCACCATTCAACATTGCTCGACTTGAGTGTGCAGTCCGTATATTTTTCTGGAAAGCTTTTATGTGACAAATTGATAAAAATGTGAAATAGTGCTTTAAAACTCACTTAAGTTGACTTCGGTCAACATTTTGAGCAAACAGACCTCGTTCAATATTTTGACAGTCCCAGTGGGTTCGTATCATGATTTGAAACTTGATCGTATGCCCAGAATCAAATTAGGAAATCCCTAACTCGTATTATCGCTATTTGACGAAAACTAGAAATTTAAAAGTTTAAAAAATTCCTAAATTGGCCATAATTGGATTTTTGTTGATACCGGGTCCCGATTTGAATTCCGAGAGTTTGATCAGCTTCATAACAATATTTATTACTTGTGTACAAACATTGAAGTTATTCCGAGGTGCGTAGGTACGTTTTCCGTTAATTGTTGAAAAACATTAAATAAAAGGCTTGATTTTATTAGGCTTGAATTTATAAGTTTGACCGATAGTTGACTTTAATGATTTCGGGTTTGGATTATGGTTCTGGAAATTTCAGTAGCTTCGTTATGTCATTTGGGAATTGTACGCAAAATTTGAGTTCATTCCGAATTGATTTGAAATGTTTCGGCGTAATTTATAGAATTGAAGATTTCATAAACTCATAAGTCCGAATCAACGCGCGATTTGTAGTTTCGCCATTGTTATGTGTGATTTGAGACATCGAGTAGGTCCATAATATATTTTGAGACTTGCTGGTATGTTTGGACAGGGTCCCAAGGGGCTCGGGTGAGTTTCAGAGTGGTTTCGGATCATTTCTAGACCATTTTTAACTGCTGGGTTTATTTTGCTATAGCAGTGTGCATCATAGAAATGTCTGTTGCACAAGACTGACTTTGGAAGCTTATATCTCGTAATTTGTAAGGAATTTGGAGATGATCCAAAAATAAAAGTTGTAGCCCTTTGAGTCTAGTTTTCACAAATTACAGAAAGTTATGAATGACTAACTGAAACCTAGTACTGCAGTTGTTTTACCTTGTAGTGTGCATCGCAGAAATTTTTATTGCATATGGCTGACTTTGGAAGCTTATATCTCATAATCTGTAAGAAATTTGGAGATCATCAACACATAAAAGGTGTAGCCCTTTGAATCTAGTTTTTAAAAAGGTAAACCATTGATCATTTGGATATTTGAACAGAGAGTTATGATCGAGTTACCGAAGGCTGGTACTACACAATTCTGCCTAGAAATAATGAGACAAGTCGCATTTCAAGCATGCGAATTGCCTGGACAGAATTTATAAGTCCGGAGTCCGACATTTTTGTTCATTTTTAGAGTTTTAGACCTCGGTTTTGGGAGATTTCAGAGGGGATTTTCACTAGTTTGAACTGGGTAAGTGTTCTTTATCCTAAATTATTTATATTTCATGATTCTATTATAATTATTATTAATATTATTATGATTATTATTTACATCATGAATCCGTGAATTTAATTGAAGAAAATAGTTTTTGTAAAATCTTTCAGAAACGAAAAATGAAGATTTGAAAGGCGGTCCGATGTCGGAATTCGATAACTTTTGTATGATTGAACTCGTATCAGAACGAGTGTTCGTTTTTCAAGAATTTTTGTCGGGTTCCGAAAAGTGGCCCCACGTTGAATTTCAGTTTACTTTTCTGAAAATGACTTAAATTAAGTCTCTTTTGAATTATGAATAATTTTTAAAGCTCCAATTGAATTGTTGGCCAATAAATTGATAGGTTTGTAGTTGGAGACTAATTCGAAAGGAATAGTTGTGGTCGAGTGATCACTTGAATTGCGAAGCAAGGTAAGTGTCGTGGGTAACTTTGACTTGAGGGAATAGAACCCTTTAATTATGTGTTACGTGAATTTCATGTGTTGCGGCGTATAGACGAGCAGACGAGTGTCTATACGTCGTCAAATTTCATGTTTCCATGTTTTTTCGTATTTCATTAAATTACCTTATTTCATGAATTAATTGTTATATTAATTGATTCTCTTATTTTTATTGCCAGCTATTATGCCTTGATATCATGCCTTAATTGCTACTTCCTTATTTGATTTTTGTGTCATAATTGTTACTTGATAATTAACATTTCATATGTTAAATTGCATATCTCTTTCCTGATTCGACACTTAATTGTTACTTGCCCCTATTTGTTTCCAACATAATTTATAATTGTTGTATACCTTGTTGCCTAATAATTCCTTATTAATTGTGGCATTTATTGAAGTAGTCTTACGTATAAGTATTGTTAATTTATATTGTTGGTTCGGTTTGCACGCCACAACAGAATTTATTTGAAAGATTATATTGTTGGATCGGGTTGCACGCCACAACAGATTTAATTTTATGTTTATATTATTGGAGCGGGTTGCACGCCGAAACAGAATTTAATTGAAGGATTAGATTGTGAGAACGGGTTGCACGCCACAACAGAATGATAAAAGAAATAATTGGTTGTGACTGCTGAATTGACTTCAATTATTGATATGATTTACATGTCTTACCACTATTCCTATTATTATTATTATTATTATTATTATTATTATTATTATTATTATTATTATTATTATTATTATTATTATTGCTTACAGGTAAATGTAAGCGACCTACCTTAGCCTCGTGACTACTTCGTCGAGATTACGCTCGGAACTTAAAGAGTACATGAGGTCGATTATACTCATACTATACTCTGTACTTCTTGTGCAGATAACGAAGTTGGTTCCAGTGGCGTACTATAGATTTGCTCGAATTCAGCTATCAGAGGAGACTTGAGGTATAGCTGCACAACGTTCGCAGCTCTGAAGTCCCCTTCTACTTTATCTTAGTTGTGTGCTTTCTTTCAGATAGCTTTATTTTTATTCAGACCTTTGTTTGTATTATTCTATAAACTCGTGCACTTGTGACACCAGTTCTGGGATGGTATTTCGACATCGTTATTATTTTGGTTTGTTCAATTTAATTCAGACATTTTTCTAGTTGTTTGGTTTCTTTACTATTTAATTAAAATTAATTGTTAAAAAATGGTTAAAATTATTCTAACGCTGGCTTGCCTAGCAAGTGAAATGTTATGCACCATCACGGTCCCGAAGGTGGAATTTCAGGTCGTGACAAGTTGGTATTAGAGCACTAGGTTACCTAGGTCTCACGAGTCATGAGCAAGCTTAGTAGAGTCTGAAGGATCGATACAGAGATGTCTGTACTTATCTCTTAGAGGCTAGGTATTTTAGGAATAATTTCACTTATATTCTTCTTTGTCATGCGGTTTATATTTTATCATGGATAATTGAACTCTCTTCTCTCGCAAAGCGAGAACACGCACTGCATCTACAACCGGACAGGAGCAGGAGCACCCAGTGACAACTGCGGCTAGGGTCAGAGGCCGAGGCCGAGGTCGCGCCAGAGGGTGAGGCACAAGCAGCGGCAGAGGCAGAGCTCGAGCTCGAGTAGCAACACTAGTTGTGGAGCCTCAAGTGGATTTCGAAGAGGAGGTTCTAACTCAGACTACCTATTGGACCAGTTCAGGTCCTAGAAGGATTCATAGCTACTCTAGTGCTTCAAGACGCTCTAGTCCGTTTGGTGAGTCTAATGGAGGGTGTGACCTAGAATAGTACATTTCCCGTGGCGCTAATCGTCTCACAGGCTGGGGGAGGAGCACAAACTCCCTATACTCTCGCTTCCGAGCAGATAGATCCCCAGTATCAGGCTCCAGCAGCCCCGCTAGTTGGGGTAGTTTAGAAGGTTGTTGCGGAACAGGCCGGTGATAGGCCTGCCATGTCTTCTAAGGCCTTAGTGATATTGGACAACTTTACTAAGCTCATTCCAGCTCACTTCAGTGGTGCACCTTCTGAGGACCCACATGATTATCTTGACTGCTACCATGAGGTGCTGCGAAACATGCGAATAGTTGAAAACAACGGGGTCGACTTTGTTGTGTTTTTGATGACCGGTTCCGCCAAGAGGTGATGGAGAGATTATGTGTTTACTAGACCAGATGATTCACCTAGGAGTAGTTCTCATGGCTATTTCTAGAGAATTTTGTTCCTATCACACTGAGAGAGGATTACCGCAGGCAGTTTGAGCGTCTCCAGTAGGGTAGTATGACTATTACCCAGTATGAGACTCGATTTGTGGACTTAGCACGTCATGCCATCGTCTTGCTTCCTACTGAAAAGGAGAGAGTGAGGAGATTCATTGATGGACTCACTTATACTATCAAGATTCAGATGGCCAAGGAGACATGAAGTGATATTTATTTCTAGACAGCCATGAATATTACTAGGTGGATCGAGTTAGTTCGTGCTCAGGTGAGAGGGCTAGTATCAGATAAGAGGCCTCGTCATCCTCCGGTAGGGGTCATCCTCCCAAGACATTTTATTCAGCACTTCAGGTATCTCACGGTGCTTCCGGGAGTCATGGTCCTTATATTCCTTACTCTGGGCAGCCATCATTTAGTGCACATTCAGCTCCTATCAGTGTACCACCACTCCAGAGTCACTACAACGGTTATCCGGCCCGTTCGGGTCAGCTTCAGCAGCCACGAGAGCAAGATAGGTGCTATCAGTATGGGAACATTGGTCACATCAGGAGGCATTCCCTAGGTTGTCGAGCAACAAATATCAGCAAGATTCTTGGGCCATCATACCGGCACCTGTTGCTCCACCGCCGGCCCAGCCAACTAGGGGCAGGGATCAGGTAGCTAGAGTTGGAGGTCATACTGATAAAGGTAGAGGTCAGACTGTTAGAGGTGGAGGCCAGCAATCTAGGGCCTCTCCCAGAGATGTAGTTCAGAGCGGTGGGGCCTAGACCCGATTTTATGCTTTTCTAGCTAGGCCTGAGGCCGTGTCATTCGATGCCATGATCACATGTATTGTTCCTGTTTTCCATAGAGACGCTTCAGTTCTATTTGATCTAGGATCTACTTATTCCTATGTGTCCTCCTAACTTGCTTTATATTTGGTTGTGCCTCGTGATTCTTTGAGTGCTTATGTACACGTTTCCATGCCGGTGGGGGATTCTATCGTTGTAGATCATGTCTATCATTCATGTGTGGTTACTATTGGAAGTCTTGAGACTAGCGTGGATCTTCTACTTCTTGATATGGTAGATTTTGATATCATCTTATGTATGGATTGGCTATCACCCTATCATGTTATATTGGATTGCACTCCAAAACGGTAACCTTAGCCATGCCGGGGTTACCTTGATTAGAGTGGAAAGGGACTCCTGGCCGTTCTACCATCAAGGTTATCTCTTATATGAAGGCTCGACGTATGGTCTAGAGGAGCATGAGCAGCATCTTCGGATTGTGCTTCAGACTTTGAGGAATAGTCAGTTATATGCCAAATTTTCAAAATGCGAGTTTTGGTTAGACTCGGTTGCTTTTTGGGGGCATGTGGTATCGGCAAAAGGCTTAAAAATAGACCCAAAGAAGATTGAGGTAGTTCAAAACTAGCCTAGACCCACTTCAACAACAGAGATCCAGAGTTTCCTAGGTCTGGCAGGTTTTTATCATCGGTTCATGGAGGGGTTTTCATCCATAGCAACCCCATTGACCAGACTTACCAAGAAAATAAAATGCTCTTTTCAGGTGGTCAAACAAGTGTGAGTTAATCTTTCAAAAGCTCAAGATTGCTTTAACTACAACGCTAGTGTTGGTATTTGTCACGACCCCAAATTCCCTCTGTAGGATGTCGTGATGGCACCTAGTCTCTAAGACTAGGTAAGCCTATCAATGCAGAATAATAATAAATATTTGAAATAAATAAACTACAATTCAAACAAATTCAACTCCCAAAACCCGATAGAAATAAGTCACAAGCTTCTAAGAATTTATTCTCAATGTCTCTATATATCAAGGTCTAAAGTAAAATAAGGAAGACAACATAGTAAGACAGAAGGGGACTCCGGAGTCTGCGGAAGCTGGCAGATATACCTCGAAGTCTCCTTGTACATCTAGTTTACTGATGCCTGATCTGATAAGATGTACCTGGATCTGCACAAAAGGATGTGCATAAGCGTAGTATGAGTACACCATAACGGTCCCCAGTAAGTGCCAAGCCTAACCTCAGTAGAGTAGTGACGAGGTCAGGTCAGGCCCTACTGGAGAATAAATAATGACATGGTAAAATGTTTAAACAATATAATAAAATAAAATAACAATGTAAATAAATTAAGTAGTATGTCACATTTAATTACACCAAATAATGGCAATTAATATCTCGTGGAAACAAAACAAAATTTCCTTTCAACTTCAAAAAAATTACAACAAATAATCAAAGGCAACTGCAACTATAAATCAATATCAACAAGGACACTCCCGAGGTACCGCCTCGTAGTCCCAAATCATAAATAAATTTACAATATCTCATTTCCTTATCTCACCGCGGGAGCCTTCACAATTTATTTTAAAGAAAATATTTTTCCCGAAATAGCATCCCGCGTTTTAGCCATCTTTTTTCACACCGCATGATTTCTAGTAGTTCCCCCTACTAGCCACGCGTATCAAGCCACCCTTATCTCACCACACGCATTTCAATACCCAGACCTTATACCACCGCATGCGTATCAATATCACAATATATCACAATTTGCACCTCAAGTGCTCAAATAAGTTAACTTGCCAAAATAATTCAACAACAATATTTTTTCACAATAAAGAGCTCACGACTCATGCCAAAATAAATCATCAATAATATTTTTTCACAATAAAGAGCTCACGGCTCATGCCAAAATAAATCATCAATAATATTTTTTCACAATAAAGAGCTCACGACTCCATCGCAATGAGTACGAAAATCTTACAAAACTATTCAGGAATAAATAATTCAGGAAAATATCATTTCAAAATCTTTAATACGTTGCTTCAATATCAAATTTAAAAATGTCAAATACTTCATATTAATAATATTTAATTTAAAGAAAATCAACCTTCAAATAAAGCACAAAATAAAAGAAACCAAGTTTCAACTAACAGGTAAAACAATTAGCAGGAGGAGGTCAAACAAATTTAAAATATAAACATTTAATCAATGATGAAGAATATAACAAGATAGAATAATTTAATAAATGCGCAACAATGATCTACACAATTTAAAAATATAATCCTTCACATTTAGACCGTGTACGCACTCGTCACCTCGTGCACACGACTTTCAACACATTTCAATAATCAAATCAATACCAATCCTAGGAAACATTTCCCCCACACAAGGTTAGACAAGTCACTTACCTCGGCTTGCTCCAATCTAATCGAGTATTATGCTTTTTCCATGATTTTCCGACTCTGATTGACTCTATCTACTCAAAATTAATTAGATAGAGTCAACAAAAATTATAGATATCAATTTCATAAGAAAATACTATATTTTTCAATAAAATCTAAAATTAGCTTAAAAATCATGCCCACATCTCGGAATCCAGCGAAACTCACAAAATTCGATAACCCATTCAATTATGAGTCCAATCATACTTGATTTACTCAAATCCGACTCCGGATCGATACCGAAATCTCAAAAATTCTTTTCTATGAGATTTCTAAAAACTTTCTAAATTTCTATCTCAAAACACTAATTAAATGGTAAAAACAATGATATATTCGTGTATATTGACCAAATCCGAGTTAAAATCACTTACCCCAATATTTTTCCTTGAAAATATATCAAAATCGCCTCTCCTCAAGCTCCAATTCGTCAAAAATGGCAAATGGGGCGAAGTCCCCTGTTTTTATAACCTACAGATCTGTCAGGGATCCCGATTTGCCAGGGAGCCCGATTTGTCAGCGAGATCGATTTGTCAGGGAGCCCGATTTGTTAGGGAGCTCGACTTTGCGGGGAGCTCGATTTGTTAGGGAGCTCGATTTGTCAGGGAGCCCGATTTGTCAGGGAGCTCGATTTGTCAGGGAGCCCGATTTGTCAGGGAGCTCGATTTGTCAGGGAGCCCGATTTACACGGAGTCCAATTTTTGATAGGCAGCCCAATTTTGACAGGCAGCCCAATTTTGACATACAACCCGATTTTGACAGGCAACCCGATTTTGACAACATTTCCTACAGAAACATTGCAGCAAGTTTTGTAGCAGCTAAGTCTCACTTTTGATTCGTTAACCAACTGAAACTCACCCGAGGCCCTCGGGACCTCAACCCAATACACCAACAAGTCCTAAAATATCATACGAACTTATTTGAAACCTCAAATCAAGTCAAACAATTCTAAATTCACAAATCACACCCCAATTCATGTTTAATGAAACTCAAGAATTTTCAACTTCTACATTCGATGTCGAAACCTATCAAATCAATTCCGATTGACCTCAAATTTTGCACACAAGTCATAAATGATATAACGAAGCTTTGAAAAGTTTCAGAACTAGATTCCAACCTCGATATCAAAAAGTCAACTCCCTGGTCAAACTTCCAAACTTAAATTCCTATTTTAGCCATTTCAAGCCTAATTTCACTACGGACTTTCAAATAAAATTCTGATCATGCTCCTAAGTCTAAAATCACTATACGGAGCTCTTGGAATCATCAAAATTCTATTCAGAGGTCATTTTCATATAATTCGACATCCGGTCACTATTTGAACTTAAACTTTTAATTTTTCATCAAAATTCCATATCTCGGGCTAGGGACCTCGAAATTAAATTCTGGGAAAATGCCCAAGTCCCAAATCACGATACGGACCTACCGAAACTGTCAAAACACTGATCCGAGTCTGTTTGCTCAAAATGTTGACCAAAGTCAACTCAGTTGAGTTTTAAAGCTCTAATTCACATTTTAATCCATTTTTCACTTACAGATTGTGCAGGCAAGTCGAGGAATGATAAATAGTGATTTTCGAGGTCTTAGAACACATAATTAATTTTTAAATTTAAAGATGATATTTTGGGTCATCACAGTATTGCCCACAAGTTCAGGATCTTATACGGTATATTGTGATGCATTTCGCATTGGGCTCAGTGCAATATTAATACAAAATGGCTGGGTGATTGCATATGCATCACGGCAATTTAAAGTTAATGAGAAGAATTACCCTGTTCATGACTTAGAATTGGCAGCCATTGTTCATGCACTAAAGATTTGGAGGCACTACCTTTATGATGTTTTGTGTGAGGCATTCATTGATCATCATAGTCTACAGTATCTGTTTAAACGAAAACATCTCAATTTGAGGCAGAGAAGATGGTTGGAGCTTTTGAAAGACTATGATATCACCATTTAGTATCACTCGAAAGGCCAATGTGATGACTGATGCTTTGAGTAGAAAGGCTATGAGTATGGGTAGCCTTGCGTATATTCCTATTCGTGAGAGGCCGCTAGCTGCAGATGTTCAGACTTTGGTCAATCAGTTCATGAGGTGAGATGTTTCAGAGCCTAGTTGGGTTCTAGCTTGCACAGTCGCTCGATCTTCCTTGTATGAGCGCATGAGAGAGCAACATTATGATGATCCTCATGTGCTTGTACTTAAGGACACGGTGCATCACGGTAGTGCCAAGCAGGTTGCTATGGGGGATTATGGAGTTCTGCAGATGCAGGGTCGTATTTGTGTGCCTAATATAGATGGGCTTCGTGAATTAATTCTTGAAGAGGTCACAATTCCTGGTATTTTATTCATCCGGGTGCCGCCAAAATGTATCAAGATTTGTGGCAACATTATTGGTAGAGGAGAATGAAGAGGTATATAGTTGCATATGTAGCTCAGTTTCTAAATGGTCAGCAAATCAAGTATGAGCATCAAAATGGTTTGCTTCAGAAGTTTGAAATTCCTAAGTGGAAGTGGGAGCGTATCACTATGGATTTTATTGTTGGACTCCCACAGACTCATAGAAAGTTCAACACAGTATGGGTCATTGTGGACAGGTTGACCAAGTCCTCACATTTCATTCCAGTAGTAGTTACCTATTCTTCATAGTGCTTAGCGGAGATTTACATCTGCGAGATTGTCCGCCTTCACAGTGTGCCCGTGTCTATCATTTCTGATCAAGGTACGCAGTTCACCTCGCACTTCTGGAGGGTTGTACAGAGTGAGTTAGGCACACGGGTTGAGTGAGTACAACATTTCATCCTCAGATGGACTGACAATCCGAGAGCACTATTCAAATATTAGAGGATATGCTTCGCGCTTGTGTTATGGATTTCGGAGCTTCTTAGGATTGATTCTTGTCGCTTGCGGAGTCTGCCTATAATAACATCTACCAATCAAGCATTCAGATGGCTCTATATGAAGCATTATACGGGAGGCAATGTCATTTGCCAGTTGGCTGGTTTGAACCGGGAAAGGCTCAGTTGTTGGGTACCGAGTTGGTACAGGATGCCTTGGACAAAGTCAAGATTATTCAGGACCAACTTCGCACAGCTTGGTCTAGGCAAAAGAGTTATGTTAACCATAAAGTTCATGATGTTGCATTCATGGTTGGATAAAGAGTATTGCTCCGGTTTTCACCTATGAAGGGTGTAATGAGGTTCGAAAAGAAGGGCAAGTTGAGCCCTAGGTATACCGGACCCTTTGCAATTCTTGAAAGTATGGGTGAAGTACCATACAGGCATGCATTACCACCTAGTTTATCAGCAGTTCATCCAGTGTTTCATCTTTCTATGCTCCGGAAATATCATGGTGATCCATCCCATGTGTTAGATTTTAGCTCGGTCCAGTTGGACAAAGATTTGACTTATGAGAAGTAGACGGTAGCTATTCAAGCCTGGAACGCCTGACAGTTGAGGTCTAAGAGTTATTCATCAGTTCGAGTACATTGGAGAGATCATCTGGTTGAAGCATCTACTTGGTAGTCCGAGTCGGACATGTAGAGTAGATATCCACACCTTTTCACCGGCCCAGGTACTTTTCTAATTCCGTTTAAGGACGAACGTTTGTTTTAGAGGTGGAGAATGTGATGACCCGATAGGTCATCTTTAAATTTAACATTTAATTATATGCTCTAAAATATCAAATAGCACCATTCAGTATTTCTCGACTTGCGTGCGCAATCAGTATATGTTTTCGGAAAGCTTTTATGTGAATAATTGATAAAAATGTAAAATAGTGCTTTAAAACTCACTTAAGTTGACTTTGATCAACATTTTGAGCAAATGGACCTGGATCAATGTTTTAATAATCCCAGTGGATTCGTATCTTAATTTGGGACTTGGGCGTATGCCCGAAATCAAATTTGGAAGTCCCTAACTCGAATTATCGCCATTTGACGAAAACTAGAAATTTAAAGGTTTAAAGAATTACTAAATTGGCCATAATTGGATTTTTGTTAATACTGGGTCCTGATTTGGATTCCGAGAGTTTGATCAGCTTCGTAACAATATTTATGGCTTGTGTACAAAATTTAAAGTTATTTCGAGGTGCGTAGGAATGTTTTCCGTTAGATTTTGAAACAAATAAAATAAAACGCTTGATTTTATAAAGTTTGAATATATAAGTTTAACCGATAGTTGGATTTGATGATATCGGGTTTGGATTATGGTTCTGGAAATTTCAGTAGCTTCGTTATGTCATTTGGGAGTCATACGCAAAATTTGAGTTCATTCCGAATTGATTTGACATGTTTCAGCGCGAGTTATAGAATTGAAAATTTCATAAACTCATAAGTCTGAATCGACACGCGATTTATAGTTTTGCCGTTGTTATGTGTGATTTGAGACCTCGAGTAGGTCCGTAATATGTTTTGAGACTTGTTGGTATGTTCGGACGGGGTCGCGAGGGGCTCAGGTGAGTTTCGGAGTGGTTTCAGACCATTTCTAGGTCATTTTTCACTGCTGATCTTTTTGTTACGACAGTGTGCATCGCAGATATTGCTGCTGCACAAGGCTGACTTTGAAAGCTTATATCTCGAATATGTAAGGAATTTCGAGATGCTCTAAAAATAAAAATTGTAGCCCTTTGAGTCTAGTTTCGAGAACTATAAACCATCTATTATTTGGATATTTGTACAGAAAGTTTTGATCGATAACTGAAGCCTGGTATTGCAGTTGTTTTAGCTCGCAGTGTGTATCACAGAAATTTCTGCTGCCCAGGGCAGACTTTAGAACTTATATCTTGTAATCTGTAAGGAATTTGGAGATGATAGGAATATGAAAGTTGTATCCGTTTGAATCTAGTTTCCAGAAAGGTAAACCATTCATTATTTGGATATTTGTATAGAAAGTTATAATCGATTTACTGAAGGTTGGTACTGCAAATATTTGCCTGGAAATAATGAGACAAGTGGCATTTTACACATGCAACTTGCCTGGACAGAATGTATAAATTCGGAGTCCCACATTTTTGTTCATTTTTATAGTTTTAGACCTCGGTTTTGGGCGATTTCAGAGGGGGTTTTCACTAGTTTGAACTGGGTAAGTGCTATTTATCCTAAATCATTTATATTTCATGATTCCATACTTATTTACATCATTAATCCGTGAATTTAATTGAAGAAAATGATTTTTTTTTATAAAATCTTTCAAAAACAGAAAATGAAGATTTGAAAGGCGATCCGATGTCGGAATTCGATAATTTTTATATGGTTGAACTCGTATCGGAATGGGTGTTCGAATTTCGTAAATTTTTGTCAGGTTCCAAAAAGTGGGCCCCACATTGAATTTCAGTTGACTTTTCCGAAAATTACTTAAATTAAGTCTCTTTCGAATTGTGAATAATTTCTAAAGCTCTAATTGAATTGTTGGCCAATAAATTGATATGTTTGATTGGGTTGGAGACTTATTCAAAAGGAAAAGCTATGGTCGAGTAATCACTTGAATTGCGAAGCAAGGTAAATGTCGTGGTTAACCTTGACTTGAGGGAATAGAACCCTTTAATTATGTGTTACATGAATTTCATGTGTACCAGTGTATAGATGAGGTGACGAGTGTCTATACGTCGTCAAATTTCTTATTTCCATGTTTTTACATATTTCATTAATTAACTCATTTCATGAATTAATAGTTATATTAATTGATTCCCTTATTTTTATTGCCAACTATTATGCCTTGATATCATGCCTTAATTGCTATCTGCTTATTTGATTTTTGTGCCATAATTGTTACTTGATAATTAACATTTCATATGTTAAATTGCATATCTCCTCCCTGATTCTACACTTAATTGTTACTTGCCCCTATTTGTTTCCTATATAATTTATAATTGTTGTATATCTTGTTGCCTAATAATTTCTTATTAATTGTGGTATTTATTGAAGTAGTCCTACATATAAGTGTTGTTAATTTATATTGTTGGATTGGGTTGCACGCCGCAACAGAATTTATTTGAAAGATTATATTGTTGGATCGGGTTGCACACTGTAACTGATTTTATTTTATATTTATATTGTTGGAGTGGGTTGCACGCCGAAATGGAATTTAATTGAAGGATTATATTGTGGGAACGGGTTGCACGCCGCAACAGAATGATAAAATAAATAATTGGTTGTGACTACTGAATTGACTTCAATTATTGATATGATTTACTTGTCTTTCCACTACTCATATTATTATTATTATTATTATTATTATTATTATTATTATTATTATTATTATTATTATTATTATTATTATTATTATTATTGTGTACAAGTTAATGTAAGCGACCTGCCTTAGCCTCGTCACTACTTCGTCGAAGTTAGGTTCGGCACTTACAGAGTAGATGGGGTCGGTTGTACTTATACTACACTCTGAACTTCTTGTGCAGATATCGGAATTGGTTCCAGCGGCGTACTGTAAATTTTCTCGAATTCAGCTATCAGAGGAGACATGAGGTATAGCTACACAATGTTCGCAACTCTGAAGTCCCCTTCTACTTTATCTTAGTTGTGTGATTTCTTTCAGATAGATTTATTTTATTCAGACCCTTGTTTGTATTATTCTAGAAGCTCATGCACTTGTGACACTAGTTTTGGGATGGTATTTCGACATCGTTATTATTTTGGTCTGTTCACTTTAATTCAGACATTTTTCCAGTTGTTTGGTTTCTTTACTATTTAATGAAAATGAATTGTTAAAAAGTGATTAAAATTATTCTAACGTTAGCTTGCCTAGCAAGTGAAATGTTAGGCACCATCACGGTCCCGAAGGTGGAAATTTCGGGTTGTGACAAGTTGGTATCAGAGCACTACGTTACCTAGGTCTCACGAGTCACGAACAAGCTTAGTAGAGTCTGAAGGATCGGTACAGAGACGTCTTTAGGAACAATATGAACTTCCAAAATTTAGGAACAAAGTTTTTCAACTTAGCCTTCTTTTACACATTTTCATACAAACACCATACACATCTTTTAAATCTCTTTCCAAGCATATATATACTAACATTGTTTTTCTAAGATCCTTCTATGAACCCATACCTCTTTAAACTACATTGTTCCTTCATAAGTATTATGCCCTAATATATTGTAAGCCACACTCTTTAAATAATAGTTAAGCATAGTACAAATCAGTTCTAAATCTAGTCTAAGCCCTATGAAGCTACCTGAGGTTGAGTTTAAGGGGTGCCTAACAACTTCCGTTTAGAAGAAAAAGAATCCTTACCCATAATCTCACCGGTTAGCAGACTAATAAAAAATGTCACATTTTAGTAATTAAATAGGTACCCTAGTATACTTTTAAATATTAGGTGGTGAATCTATTTCATCAACAACAGATAAACCACAAGTTGAATCTTGTTTCGACTCCTGCAAAATAGGGTACAACAACATGGCGACTCTACTGGGGAATCACACTTAGGTTCTGACCTTAGCATACTTAGACTGAATTTGGCACTTTGATTTGTTTGTACATTTCTTTAACTATATTTAATTTTCCATTACAAGCTTACCTGCCTTACTTGTTCCTTATGATTGCTTATTATTATTACACCCTTATTTGTTACCGCTTTATATATAATGTCATCATACTTCTTCTTATCGAGTATTGGCCGTACACTATCACACACGATGGTACGCGAGGGTTGTCTTTTACACCCCTCCGAACCTTCTTTTCAAAACTCTTTAGTTTTAGGGAATGGCTTCGTCAGGTCAACTAACATAACTTCTCTCAGTCTTCAGTCCAATTCAAAAGTAGGAAACACTCTACTCTAGCAAAAATAGGTCATATTTCATAAACCTTAGGTGAGTCGGTCCTTGGCATTGGCACACAATTAGGAAAACCACCCTGATATCAATGCGTCATGCAGCCAACGACATGACTTCTGTGGAAAGAACAACAAACATGACGAGACATCTAAAGATCCTAAGAAAACACTTACCAAAACCTTTATTTACCAGCTTTAGAAATGGAAATCAGCCAAAACATCCCCGACATCAATATGGTGATGGGCGAATAACACAAGTTGAAATAGTGGTGGACGAATATCCGCCGAGAACAAGAAGATGTGTTCGGACATACTTGGGGGCACTGACCGCTTTGCTAAACATCCGAGCAGATAGGGTGCTCACTCACCTGCTGATAGAGTTGTGGGATTCGGCTACGGTGGTGTTCAAGTTTGTCGATTGTGATTTAGTACCAACATTGGAAGAAGTTACTAGTTTCACGGAGCTGCCATTTACAGGGAGGAGACCAATACTACCAGTACGAAACGACCAGTGGAACTCCAAAATTTTTAAATCCTTCAAGTCAAGCCGCAAATTCAAGCTATCATGAATGTCACATCCTACGTCTTATAGTATCGTCATAATACGATACTCGGGCAATTCCTGTGAGCATCGCTTCCTTAAAGTCCTCACTCTAGAACGACGTAAGTCCTGATCCTCATTAAGCCCAAGGTATGTAAGCAATTCAAAGCCAGAATTCAGCCCCAACTTCCCCAATATCCTCCCAGAATCTTCCTTAACTCCCAATCTTGCAGTTCATAATCTTCATGTCATTCATGCAATATATGCCTAAAGTGAGGACAAAATTGGCTTTGGTTTAATTTTCTTGCCCGAAAACACTTTCATTGTCTCTAGTCAAAGAGGGGCACCACTTGACGGCCAATTTTGACCCTCCTTTTTAAAATTAATTTACTTGTACTTAATAATTTACAATAAATATTTTGGAAGTATTTTCTATCAATAAATACATATTTTAAAAATTAATTAAGTATTAATTTCGAAATTAATCACCCAGTATTAGTATTATGTAATTACAATTGTACTTACTATTTTAATATTATTAAAATAATCTTTTATGCACACCACATAGGCTTTATAATTAATTAAAAATATTATTTCTCAATTTTAGTTTAATATGCTGCTATGTTAATAATTTGAAACTAGTGTCATAATTTAGTAAAATAAAGTATTTCTTAAATAATTAACTACAATAATTAGTAGTATATTTGATATTTATGATTTTACTACATTTTATTGAAAATTATTTAATCTTAATTTTAAAAGGGTTAAAAACTAAAAGGCAACAATTGTAAGTCCTTAATTAATTACACAATGGCTATCTTTAAGATAATTCCAGCCCAAATACCAAGCCCAAATCCGGATATGGTCCAGTTCAAACAACCCCCTCTCTCTAAGTCGGCAATCCGCCCCAATCTATTTGAACTAATCAAAGCACGCCATGTCACTTGTCTCTATCACTCACAAAAGAAGCACAACAGATCAACGACCCTCGTTTTTCTCTACTTTTCTTTTAATTTTAATACCCTATTTGATTTAATCCCAACCGTTAAAATCAGAAGATCCAATGACCACCATAATTCTTAAGTTTTATTATTTAATCCCTCAATTATTAGGGTCGGTTATCTAAATAATCAACGGCCCAGATTCCATCTCCAAACTTTATCCCTTAGAGACCCTCCCTAATCTTCTAACCCTAATTGATTTGCAAACTCCTTCAGCCGCCTCCCTTTCCTCTTTCCCTCTCCTTTCTCTCAATCTCTCATGAATGCCAATCAATCGACCTTGCACAAATTCGTGCAAGGTCATGAAATCTCTCACCAAATCATCCTCTCCTGCTTCCCTATCCGAGAATCCCACTAACCTTTCCCTTTTTGTTCATCAAATCTGAAGTACCAGACTCTGACCTTAGCATTGAGACATTGTTTCGTCTTCGTTCTCTCAAGTCCAAACTCAAAGAATCATACGTTTTGTCCCTAGGCTATGAGGCATGTGATTCACTTTCCATGTCATTGATTGGATTCAAAAACCCCAAATCTGAAACCCTAGACTCAAAGGTGAAACTTCAAATCTCCAGATTTCTCTTATGCTAAGCTTGCATGAGCGAGCCTCATTATGATTCAAGGTTCAGAGGTAAAATTCAATGACTTTGGTTTACATTGAAAGAGCCTCATTGGCACTCAAACCTATAGGGAAGAATGACTCGTTAGTAGTTGAGGGTATTTGGGAGTAAGATTTAACTCGTGGTTGGGCTACTCTCCCGGCACAAGCATTGCCCTGGGCCTTGAGACCCTTGGGAATATTGAATTGTCGGGGGATTCAAAGGGGGAATCTACCTTGAGTGGAATTCTCTCTTTAGCCCTTAATTCATTGACACTTGGTATCCTCTTTGGGCTTAGTGTTTAATGCCAACGAAATGTGTTCAATGTAGATCATTTTCTGTACATAACCACCATATTAGTATAATCTTCTTAGTGTTTAAATATTGTTAGTTATCCTTCGTTTATTCTTTGCTTGCAAGCTTAATGTATGAGCATGTAATAGTATTGTCTTTCCAATGACTTTCTCTTTTCTTTTTTTAAACATGTACAATGGCTTGGGCCTGCTGAGTTCTTAATGAACTCAGGCCCAAATCCAACATTGCTATATCTTAGGAGTCCAAAGTCAGTTGTTGCCCATTCCTGTTATTGCTGGACCTCCCTCTTTGAGGGCCAAAAAACCAGAGTCCCTCCTTTCCTTTATTCCTTTATTATTTATTGCTTTCGTTATTCTATTGCTTTACTATGACCTTATCCTTCATAGTTTCCCTGTTATTTTATTTCACATGTATACAACAATTATATATTGGATTGAATGTTTTACTTTATGTCTTTAACCATGTAAAACAACTTGGGCAAGCTTTAAAGAACCTACGATTAAAAGAAGCATGAGTTAGTAATTAACCTACATCTGCTAATCATGAGTTGTTATATTGTTAATTCAGTATGCTTTGCTAACTCTTCTTAAATATTTTGAAGCCCAGAAGCCTAACATAGGCGGCAGTCCCTCTTTTAAAAAAAAAAAGTCAGAACTGAATCGCGAGTTTAACTTTCGAAAAGGAAATCAGCTTCTTTCAAAAACAAAGGTGTTGCCGCCCCAAACCATGATTTCAAACGGTTCCTTCAAGCCAAATATTTAAAACCAAGGTATATCTTAGGCTTATTTTCATAACACCTTCACCTCACTAGAGTAATATGAACTTCCATGCTTTAGGAACAAAGAGTTTCGACTTAGCTTTATTTTTACACGTTTTCATATAAACACCATACACATCTTTTCAAGCATATATACACTAACATTGTTATTCAAAGATCCGTCTATGAACCCATACCTCTTTAAACTACACTTTTCCATTATAGGTATTACGCCCTAATGTATGGTAAACCACACTCTTTAAACATCAGTTAATCATAATACAAACAATTAATCCTAAATCTAGTCTAAGTCCTATGGAGGTACCTCTGGTATATTTTAAGGGGTGCCTAACACCTTCCCCTTAGAAGAACAAGAACACTTAGCCATAATCTCACCGGTTAGCTGACTAATAAAGAATGTGACCATTAATAATTAAATAGGTACCCTAGTATGGCTTTAATTATTAGGTGGCGACTCTCTTTCATCAACAACAGAGAAACCACAAGTTGGATCTTGTTTGGACTAGTGCAAAATAGGGTGCAACAGGTTTAAGTCGCAATGAGGCTATTTCAATGTAAACCAGCTACCATGCCATACCCTACCACAAAAGTATACCTCTTTCATAACATAATAACATAAGGAACACATAAACATGTTTTTTTTCATAACTATATCTCCAATATCTAAGTGACTGATTAACACATTAAACAGGTCTGAAGGTCAAGTTTCAAAACACACATAGAGGCAAGAACACTACACTGTTACTGCTAAAGAACCAAGCACTTGGGATCACACATATTAAGGATAGATAAAGAGTAAATAGTTCAGATATGCAATAGCCCAGAAATACAGATGTCTTTTCCCTAGCAGACTAATTACAGGCTGGCTTAACTCAAGTCTTGTCACTAGCACACAGATAGGTTAACAATGTAACTTGGAACTTTTGAAAGCATCAACAAAGATTCAGACAAAACATTCATGGTAAGAAATCGCTACAGGTATTATTAGAGATGCCAGAATATAATCAGAACTTTTAGCATGACTACAAGTTTACAGATTCAAAATGAAATTCCTAAAAGTGCTTAACAAGATCATAGACAATCCGTCTTAGTTAACCTTCAAATTGATGACAAAACTACCCCTTTATAAGAATATTAATCTTACTATGAAATAGGCAAACTATTATGTTCCAGCAGTAGCAATAAGAAGTTTCTCTTAGGGTTCATAGACCAGATTCAGTTCAGATTAACAGGGAAAGAGACAACTGAGTGTAGTTTCAAGATAGTGTACAGAAGTATGAAATCATGAAAGATAAACATAGGTACATGCAACACCTTTATTCAATTACACATAGATATTTCAACTAAGGTTATGACTTTACAAAGATAGAATGAGTTTCACTCATTATAGACCATGTCAACAATGTCATAAAGGAGATTAAAGATAGGGAAGATACCAAACAGGTTTAACTCAGCTTTACAGACTAAGATTAACATCTAAACATGATGTATTTACAATCAGCTTGTAAAATAGTTATCATTCAACTATAGCAAACATGAGTATAACCATTTTTATGAAAGATAACTTGATCATAACAGACCACATGCAAGATGGTTACTGATGATCATAAAAGTTCACCTTAATGAAACCGTTCCATACAAAGAGACTTAGAGGAGTAACTAATAGTTAAGTACTGACATAAGACTCTCATGGCAATGATTAAGAAGTTGCTCTTAGAGTTAACAAACACTTATATAAAGAAGGAGAGCATTTGAACACTTAAACTTCACATGCTTCAGCTAAGTGGTGAAGGATTAAACTATGAGCTTTCATGTCTGTTCTAGTTAGAATTATCAAACAACAACCTCAACTACAGAACAACAGAATGCAGAAAAAAGTGTAGCAGGGATAAAGATCATGGAAGAATCATTAAAAGAAAATCTGAAGTCTAGGAAAACATGAGAACTCATTGAGGCATAGTAAGAAAACTTAATTATGTTAACTATTTGGATTCAAAATGAAAGTCGTTAAGGTAATATAACAACTCCATCAATACCAATTAGAGATACTCACAAGCATGACAAATGACCATAAATTAGCAAAACATCATTATGAACTGGAAATAACATCTTTACACTAATGACAAACATCATAAACGAGAACAACTAATAAAAGACAGCAGCATGTTCATGATATTCAAATAAAACAGTCAAAAGAGAAAGGGTAGAGGTGTACTGACCTTTTCTAGGGCAGCAGACAAGACAAATTTTTGCACTTAGCCGTATGAAAACCAAAGTTTCAAGCTCTTGAGCAGTGAAGGAACTCGAAAACAAAAGGAAATAGAAATTAATCAGAAAAGATACATAGACTTCTAAATCTTAATCCGTAGAAGAATTTTTGACTCTTGTTAGGTTTGGTAGGTTTTGTTGGTGATGTTAGGTGAGAGAAATCAAGGCTCTATTTATAGTGCCATCTAATGGTATAGGATTTCAGCAAGATTCAAACTTGGTAGTGGAGAGTGACGACTACCAGATGATTCAAGCAGAATCGAGTGAAAATCTAAGCAATAAAGGTGAAATCAGTGAGGGATTTAATTTAGCGAGGGAAGGTTGCCTGTTGGAAGAAAAAATCAACGGGCAAAACTCGGAGACCTAGAGGTCACTATGTTTGACCTCTGGGTATAGAATATTCATCATGAGATTTTTGAAGAAGCTTCATGCATGCCATGGATTTAACAGCACATTGAGAGAAATTCGAAGACTTGATATTGCTTCGTTGAATCTAGGGTTCAAATTTGGGTATTTGAATTTTGGATGATAAAACGAGAAATAATCGGCGAGAATCGCAGATAGGGAAGGCAAATAGGATAGTTCTTTGTTCGATTTGTGACCTTGCACAAACCGTGCTAGGTTTGTGACTGATTTGATCATGGCGAGTTGAGAGAAGAGAGGGCGAAAGGGGAATGAGGGGCGGCTATTTGTGGCAAATGAATTAGGGTTAGGGAGTGGGGTTTGACAATCTCTGAGTTAAGAGTGAGAAACGAGATTTGGGTCGTTTGATCTGATGATCAACGACCCTGATATTTTGGACACTTAAAGGTTTTAAAAAATTTTAAAGTAAAAATATGAGAGCTGTTAGATCTTTTATTTTCAATGGCTGAGATTAAATCGAATAGGGTATTTAAAATTAAAGAAAAAATTAAGACAAAATGAGGGTCGTTGATCTGTAGTATGGACGACCTAAATTAATTGTGTTTCTTTTGTGAGTGATAGAGATGGGTGACGTGGCATGCTCTAATTGGTTCTCATGGTTTGGGGAAGATTGCCAAAGTGGAAAGATGGAGGTGGACTTGGACTGGGTCAGATGGGATTGGGCTTTGAGGATTGGGCTGGTTTTAATTTAAGAAATAGCTATTGTGTATTTAATTATGCAATTACAATTGTAGCCATTTAGTCTTTAACCTCTTCAAATTTAATTTAATTACAATTATTTAATTTCCAATAAAATATACTAAAATTATAAATATCAAATATACTATTAATTATTGTAATTAATTATTTATAAAATAATTTATTTTCTAAATTACAATAGTAATTTTGAATTATTAACATAGTAATCTAATTAATCAAAATTTTAAGAAGTAATTAATTATAAAACCTCTGTGGCATATTAAAAATTATTTTAATAATATTAGAATAGTAAGTAAATTTGTAATTACATAATACTAATGTTGGCTGATTAATTTCAAAATTAATACTTAATTAATTTGTAAAAATATATGTTTATTGATAGAAAATACTTTCAAAATATTTATTATAAATTATTAAGTGCAACTAAATCAATTTTAAAAGGGAGGGTCAAAATTTGTCGTCAAGAACTTCCCCTCTTTGACCGGAGACGATGAAAGAGTTTTCAGGCAAAGAAATTGAACCAAAGCCAATTTTGTCCCGACCTTTAGATATGCATTGCAAGAATGTTATATTTGAGGAATATTATGGATTGCATGATTTTGGGAGAGTTAAGGAAGATTTAGGGAAGATTTTTGGGAAGTTGGGGCCGAATTATGGCTTTGAATTGCTTACATACCTCAGGCTTAACAAGGATCAGGCCTCATGTAGTTATGGAGTGAGGACTTTAAGGAAGCGAAGCTTGCAAGAATTGACCCAGTATCGTATTATAACGATACTGCGAGACAGAGGATTTGATACTCATGATAGCTTGATTTTGCGGCTTGACTTGAAGGATTTGAAAATTTGGAGTTCCATTGGTCCTTTCGTGCTTGAATTTAGATCCTTGGCCCACTAATGAGTTTGTTATCCCTCATAGCATTGTAGTTTGGTCCATTGCTTAGAAAGAGTTCCATGTTAAGATATTTGTTCCTGCAAAAACGAAATACACACATACCCATATATTGCAATGCAGAATATGTGAAGATATGATGCAAATGATGCAGGAATGATGATACATGGTTGCCGGTAAGCAGTTATTTGGGATCATGATTATGGGATACTTGAACTTGACTCGATTTGTTAGCCGGGCTATGTACCGTTCCACAGTTGTCGGAGCATAGTTGTTAAATGCATCTCCGCTTGTTGGCAGGGTTTTGCATTGAGAAACTATCTCCATTTGTTGGGAGAGCTTGACTTGTAGAATGCGTCTCCACTTGTTGGGAGTGCTTTGCACTGAAGAGTGTCTCCTCTTGTTGGGATAGCTTGACTTGTAGAGTGTGTCTCCGCTTGTTGGGAGAGCTTTGCACTGAAGAGTGTCTCCGCTTATTAGGAGAGCTTGATTTATGGAGTGTGTCTCCGCTTGTTGGGAGAGATTTGCACCAAAAAATGTAAGATTATCTCCTCTTGGGAGCGGTTTGACTAAAATGTAATCATGCCTAAAGCTTCATTGAGAAAAACGTCAAAACATTCAAGATAATAGCATAGGAAAAGAAAAGCATGCCTAAGAGTTACTCTTGACTGCGAAGCTAAGTTGCGGCCATCGATTGACGGAACATCGGTGACAAGTTTTGCGACTGTCTATTCTGGCCTCTGTTGTGACAGAGCAGAAATGCGGATTGTTCCGTTGACAAAGTAAACAGTTTTCTATATATAAGGCTTCGATTGGCGAAACTGGTATTTCACTTTGTACAGGGCGCTCCGATCGATTGAGCTGATGATTTGCTATATACAAGACTCCAATTGGTGTATCCGGTGGCTCGTTTTGTACAAGGTGCTCTGATTGGTTGAGCAGGCGGTTCGCTACATATAGGGCTTCAATTGGCGAAGCCAGCAGTTCCTTTTGTACAAGGTGCTTCGATTAGTTGAGCAGATGGTTTGCTATATACAATGTGCCTTTCCCGAATCAGCGGTATGACTCCAAGATACCTGCAAAGGATTCAAAATTTAGTATTAGGTGTACTAGAAAATTTAAATAAAAGGGGAAAGGGTGATAATCCCGGGAAAGTGGTGAATCGCCATTTGCCCCAGTGTAGTCCCAACATTTCCTTGCATCCTGTTGACCCTACACTCAAAGAAAACTTCTTAGTGGAAGTGGGGGTTGGTGTTTCTCGACCACACTATCGGTGTTGCCCCAACCCTTGATATGGCTACACCACAAAGTTTGGTAGGTGGAAACAATTATTGTATTTTAGATAACATTTTTTGAAAATTATGTTTTAAGGCAAGTGTCGTAATTCCGGATTATGACATGCTACAAAAGGTTCTCTGAATGCGAGCATTGCTATTGAAAGCTCTATCCCATTGATGTCGATCTCCCGTGATGCTTTTGACAACGTGACTGCATGCCATTGCAACCGAACCCTTTCAAGTTGCCTACCTATCCAAAACGGAAACAGGTCTGAACGTAGTTCATGGATGATGATAAGAATATGATGAATATGACCGATCCTGACTCATGCAGCCTATGTATCCAAATGGAATTAGGCCAGAACGTAGTTCAGTTACAAAAGACGACTGAATCCGATGAGGATTGCCTACGTATTTCTTGCTGAGGAAATCAAGTCGGCGTAGTTCCAGAGCATACATACAAAATGATATTTGGATTTTCTATTACAAAAGAATGAGGGAGAGAAACTAAACCCCATGTGGGTTTCCTACATATCCCTCTGTGGGAAGTCATGTTGAACGTAATTCTGTTACAGCAAAACCTAACTCTATTTGTCTTCAAAAGTGTGAACTGGAGAGGCTTCACCCTTTTGTTGAATTCACTGAACATCCTATTCTAATATAGTTCACCATGGCATACTACATCTGTTCTCTTTTTATCGCTAAGCATGAGTTGCTCTTGTCTGACCCGTATCCACTCTGCATCGTCCAACTTAGCCTCTTGGATGGCTCTTAAAGATGGTATCTCAAACTCCGCGGGTATCACAGCTTCAGTGCCGTATACTAACATGTACGATGTTGCCCCGGTGGATGTTCTCATGGTGGTCCAATAACCCAGTAAGGCAAAGGATAGATTCTCGTACCATCCTGTGATTGTCCACTATTTTTCGCAGAATTCTCTTGATATTCTTATTGGCTGCCTCAACTGCTCCATTCACTTGTGGTCTGTAGGTTGTGGAGTTTTGGTGGACGATTATGAACTTCTCGCAGATTTACCTCATGAGATTGTTATTGAGGTTAGTGGCATTGTCAGTGATAATTGACTATGGTATCCCAAATCGGCAGGCGATGTTGTTTCGAACACAATTCGCCACTACCTTCTTTGTGATGGCCTTATGGTTAGATGCTTCGACCCATTTAGTGAAGTAGTCAATGGCTACTAATATGAAACGGTGCCCATTTGATGTAGCAGGCTCTATAGGTCCAATCATATACATGCCCCAAGCGGCGAACGGTCAAAGCAAACCCATCACAATCAACTTGTTCAGCGGAACCCGGATGAAATCCCCGTGAATCTGGCACTAGTGACACTTCTGTACGTAGCGGATACTATCGCTTTCCATGGTCATCCAAAAGTATCCATCTCTCAAGATCTTCTTGGCTAATGTGAACCCGTTCATATGGGGTCTGCACATTCCAGCATGCATTTCCTCCAATAATCTGGTCGCATCGGTGGAATCTTCATATCTCAACAAACCCAAGTCTGGGGTCCTCCTATACAGGACTTCTCCGTTAAGGAAAAAGTGATTTTCCAACCTCCTAAGTGCCTGCTTCTAACTACTTGTAGCTTTTCCGGGTACTTTATTGTCTTAAGGAATCTTTTGACGTCGTGGTACCATGGTTTAATATATGGCTCTTCGTCTACATGGAAGTAATAGGAATGTTGGTCCCTGATATCTACCATGATAGGGTCGATGTAGTTCTTGTTTGGATGCTGAATCATGGACGATAGAGTTGCAAGGGCATCAACAAACTCGTTTTGTATCCAGGGAACGTGTTTGAACTCAATCCTCGTGAACTTCTTGCATAACTCTTTTACACAGTGCAAGTACGGAAGTATCTTGACATTTTTGGTAGACCACTTCCCTTTGACTTGGTGTATCAATAGATCGGAATCTCCTATGACCAAAAGTTCTTTTCAATTCATGTCGACTGCCATTCTCATCCTAAGGATGCATGCTTCGTATTCATCCTAATTATTGGTACAAAGAAATCTTATCGGACTTCGAAATCAGGACTACCCCAATTCCTACTCTTTTGAAGTTTGCTGCTCCATCGAAAAACATTCTCCATCCTGGTATGACTCTGTAATATCTTCTCTGGCGAATAACACCTCTTCATCGAGAAAGTTCATAGTGAGCGGCCCCTAATCCCCGTCCATTGTATTCTTTGCGAGGTGGTCGGCTAAAGCTTTCCCCTTGATAGCCTTTTGGGTTACGTACACAATGTCAAATTCGCTGAGGAGAATTTGCCATTTTGATAGATTTCTGGTAGGCATTGTCTTCTTAAAGATATACTTTAGTGGTTCAAGACGAGATATCAAATGTGTAGTGTATGCCAACATATGATACCTTAGTTTCTGGGCGATCTAAGTTAGATCACAGCAAGTGCGTTCAATCAAAGTGTATTTGGCCTCTCATATTGTGACCTTCTTACTTAAGTAGTAGATAACTTGCTCCTTTCTCCCGATTTTGTCATGATGTCCCAACACACATCCGAAGGCGTTATCCAAGACTAACAGATATAGTAACAGTGGTTTCCCAGGCTCGGGGGGAACCAGCATTGGTGGATTTGACAAATATTCCTTAATTCAGTCAAAGGCTTTCTGACACTCTTCTACCCATTCTGTAGTAGTGTCCTTTTTTAGCAACTTGAAAATATGTTCACAAATTACTGTAGATTGAGCTATGAAATGATTGATGTAATTTAATCTGCCCAGGAAAGTCATCACATCTTTCTTACTCTTGAGAGGTGGAAACTCCTGAATAGCTTTGACCTTTGACAGATCCAATTCTATCCTTTTTTTGCTTACGATACATCCTAACAATTTTCCAGTAAGGACTCCGGATGCGCATTTTGCCAGGTTCAATTACAAAATGTACCTCCACAGGCGCTCAAAAAACTTCTTCAAATCGTCCAAATGTTCAGAAATATTTTGAGACTTGATGATGACATCATCCATGTACACCTCAATCTCCTTGTGAATCATGTCGTGAAAGAGGGTCGTCATGGCCATCATGTAAGTGGCACTGGCGTTCTTGAGACCAAACAACATGAATCTATATCAGTAAACTCCTCAAGGGGTGGTGAAGGCTGTATTTTTGGCGTCTTTCTCGTGCATCAAGATCTGGTGGTATCCAGTGAAACAATCCATGAATGACTGCAGTTCATGCTTCGCGCAGTTGTCGATAAGGATATGGATATTTGGCAATGGGAAGTCATCCTTTGATCTAGCTTTGTTGAGATCTCGGTCGTCCACACATATCCAAATCTTCCCATCTTTCTTGGGTACTGGGACGATATTTGCTAAACAACTGGGATAATTGGTGACCCTTACTACATTCGCCTCTATTTGCTTAGTTACTTCTTCCTTTATCCTCAGACTCAAGTCGGAATTGAACTTTTTGGGTTTTTTCTTGACTGGCGGTCCGGTGAGATTGATAGGAAGTCGATGTGATACGATGTCAGTACTTAATCTAGGCATGTCATCATATAACCATGCGAACACATCAATGTATTATCGGAGGAGCTCAACAATATAGGTGGAGCTCAACTAGTTATTCCTTCTGTTCTTCTTCTAGATGGATGCTGATTCGGGTTTCTTTTTCGTCTTATTCGCTTCCGATATTGACCACTTCTATTTATTCAAGGTTAGGCTTTTTCTGACTCTCCGGTTGTTCGATATCTTGTGGGAGATTGTACGGCATCATACTCTCGATGTATTCCTCGTAATCTGGGTCATTTCACAATCGCGGAACACAGGTTTTTATCATTTTAATTACTGAAAAGAAAAGCTAAGTATAAATGAAGCGATAAATAAAGTTACAATATTTTAAGAAAATGATTCTTTTTATTTCGTCAAAAGAGGAACGTCTAAGCATTCAAAAGAGGCAAATGACAAAAAAGGTACAGACATAGTGTTGGCCTCAATTGACCATGCGCTTTCAAAAGAAAACTTTTAAAATTTCACAGTACCAAAACTCCCGGTGAACCAAAGACGGGTTGGCAGTCCAATTCCGTAGCTTTTCTCTTGCTTCAGCATTCTGAATGGTCGGTGTCTTGATGTTAGTTCCTTCACATCATTCTTCAATCACAGTCACACACAGCTTTCCTGTTCCATTGACTATATCATCTTCTGGCACTAAACTCTGGCATGTACCCGAAACATGTTCTAGCACAAAAGCCTTTTTCCCAGAGCTACCGGTATGAATTGTCCCCATCGAAAGCTGATATCCTATGCCGGCCCTTCCTTTCTGCCCATTTGGTTCAATTAGTTCTGTAGTTCCATCTGATCTGGCTCCTAGTCTGGTTACTGTTCTGTATCCATATTTCATCATCTCCCTGATGACCATCTTTGATCTAAATGGTGACTGCATTCCATAGTTTTACTCAGTCTCTTCTGTTTCAGTAGTCTGCATGATTTCCACTGCATGGAAAGCAACTCCATTTAGCCCTTCAATGAACAGGACTGCATGTTCCAAATAAGTTGATTGGCCTCATTCTCCATGGACCACGATCTCTTGACAACCCCACTCAAATTTCATGCATTGGTGTAAGGTCATGGGGACGACCCCTGCCATGTGTATCCAAGGTCGTCCTAGCAGCAAGTTATATGAAGAGGAAATATCCATCACTTGAAATAGTATGGGAAATTCAACTTGTCTGATCTTCAAAGCCAAATAAATTTCTCCAATGACATCCTTCTGTGAACCATCAAAATACATAACCCTCACATGACTTTCCTTGACTTTCCTTAGGTGGATTCCCAACTTCCGCAGAGTAGAGAGCGGGCAGATGTTGACTCCTGGCCCTCCATCAATAGTACTCGGGACACCACCTTGTCCCCACATTTGAAAGTGATATGTAGAGCTTTGTTGTGACTCACGCCTTTGACAGGAAGCTCGTCTTTTCGAAAAGAGATCATGTTTGCTTCGACTATTTTCCCAATAGTGGTAGTCAACACCTCACTAGTGGTATTGTTTGGCACACTTACCTCACTTAGTACTTTCATCAAGGCATCCTTATGACTGTCGGGGCTCATCAGCAAGTCTATGATTGATATTTGCGCTGGAGGTTTCTTCAGCTACTCCCCTTATGGAGTACTCTTTGGTCGACATTCTCTTACATAATTCTGCGGCCTCGGGGTCTGTTATATTTCTTCTTTGAATATGCGCTCTTCCCAAATTCCCTCGATTTGCATCTTCAGGAGCGTATCATCTCCCTGACCTAGTCATACCGTGGGCTACTGCAGAGTTCATCATCTTGGCTTTCCCCTTTTACTGATATGTCCATGGGAAAATTTTGTATTCCCGACCCTCTTCGTTCCATGCAACAACAGTAGGTTGTCACTGATAAGTCTGAACCGTCACCGCGGGTCTCACTTATACTGTGATCATTAGAGTCTTTTGAGGTGGGATTCTTGCATCCTCTGTATTTCATATCATGACAATAGTTCCTTTTAAATCATATTCTTCATCCAAGGTGATCATGTTGACCCCTTAATTCCGGTGATTCGGCAGCGGATTACGATTTACATTGGGCGGAGCCGGAGTGCACTGGATGGCTCCATTTTTAATCAATGTTTCAATTTCATTTTTCAGCCTAAATCAATCTTCAGTATCATGCCCAGGCACGTTTGAATGGTACACCCACCTTTTGGTTGCATCAAAATACTTTGAGGGATACTCAGGAACCCTTCCTTCCACTGGATGTATCAAAATACTTTGAGGGATAATCTAGAGGCTCAGCAATTAGGGTATAATTTCTGGGATCTCCCTCTTCAAAGTTTGGAAGAGGTCAAGGTGCATAAGTCGGTCCGTTTTGATGAATGGTGGTTTGGACATGAGCATATTGTCGTTGTGGATTTGGGTTGTTATGGGCTCTATGAGGGTTATATTGATATTGGGGGTGATAATATAGTTGTGTGTTGTAGATTGGAGTGTAGGCGGGTGGTGGTGAATGGTTGTTTGGGGAATAAGAAGTGTTTCCATGATGTGGGTTGGATTGATAGTAAGGGACGACTGATGAGACTTCTTCCTTTTTCTTGTTTCTGCTACCGATAGACCCTGATTAGATTGCTTTACTAGTCGCTTGCAACTCAACCATTGATTGTACTTTATCAGATTTTATCTCCTATCTTGACCAGTTCGGGGAACTAATGTCCTATAATAACCATCATTTTTCAAAGTATATTCCTTCATGGACCCTGATGAAATACTTGGTTAATTCACTTTTGTTCAATAGAGGGTTTGCCCTGGCGGCTTCTAACCTCCATCGATGTGCATATTGTTAGAATTCCTAGGACGGCTTCTTCTGTAGGTTTACCAGTGCGAACCTATCGGTAGTGATCTCTGTGTTGAATCGAAAGCGATTTATGAAATCTTCCGCCATATCCTGCCATGTTCTCTAATTTCGTGGATCTTGTCGAGTATACCAGGTAAGTGCTTCTCCCATCATGCTCCTTATGAACAACTTCATTCAAAAGTTCTCGTTCCTTCCCACTCCAACTAACTTGTCGCAATATTCCCTCTAATATGCGTGGGAATCACCCGTCCTGTCAAAGATATCAAACTTTGGAGGCTTATACCCTGCTGGTATATCCACATCCGGATGGATACACAGATCCTCGTAGTCAAAACTTTCACTTCCCCGAGCGACTTGGAGGTTCTTCATTTTGCTTTCTCAGGATTTGTAATTGCTCAAACACTAACTCGACTTCCTTATGCCTAGCTTCCCTTTCCATCTCAGCGTATGTGTCAATCTCAAAAGGCATCCTGACTATGACAGATGGTGTAATGGTAGGTTCAGAATGGCATATATATAAGGAACATATCGCTCATGGGCAGCAGTATGTGCCACGAGTATGTGATGGGTTTGGTGAGTGGTAAAAGTGACTCCGTCATGATGAGGGGTGTGAATTGTGTTAGTGGTAACATGCGGGTTTTGTGACGTTTGAATGTACTATGGTACGTAGGGAGTATGGATAGTGGGATTTTGTGGGTTTGAGGGGGTTATTGGAGGTATTATTTGAGTGGTGTTGACTGAAGTCGTGGTGTTGCTGGCCTAGCATGATGTGGAAGGAAAGTGGTCGGAGATTGAATCCAAAGAAGGAAAATAGGGTGGTTGAGGGAGCGCTATCACGGCCAGATGTGCCAGTTCCCTGATATGTTGTACTTCCTCCCTTAAAGACTCCATCTCTTGGGCTATCCTAGCCGCATGTTTATCATTCCTTTTATCATCCTTCTCTCCCGATCACCTCGGGCAATCGGCTATGACCAGAGCATGTTTGGTCGGGTTTTCTGTAGCAGACATCTTCCCTTTTGATCTTAAGTTGTATGGTGGTTCCGCCAGTTTCGGGTCGACGCAAACCAACTTTTATTTTGGGGAGTAACAGTAAAGTAAGAAACAAAAAAAAGAAACAACAGTCAATTTCTTCATTTATACAAGCAGAAGGTCACATATAGCAGTTACTTCACGTATTCAGGCAAGCGCGTTTTTCCAAAATTTGTGGGACCTCTCATAGCCGGAGGTGGGCCTAAATCGCGAATATTTGACAAACAATTAGACTTGACACATTTATATCCGTAGCAAGTTTTGTTTTCATTGATAGTGTTTAGATTTATATAAGTGGGAACAGAGGTTACATCACTGTTTCTGACATTCACATTACTACATGGGCTTGAACAACTTGCCCTTAAGAAAATAAGAAAACTAGGGACAAAGATATAAAGTGGAAAAGCATGGGAAATCAACCAACTTCTAGTAACCATCCCCGGAATCATTCCTCATCTCCTATTCTTCTGGTTCTTCCTCACGATCTTCTTTAAATTCTTCTTCGCTATCATCGAACTCAGATTCTTCTCCTGGATCTTCCTCTGGCTCTATCTCAGATTCTATTTGGATGCACTCCACTACTCAGTCATCATCTTCAGCAGGTGGAAGCATGTGATCAATGGATCCTGGGACCATTTGACGGTGCATCAAGGTAGTCACAAGGTAATGTGGTATAATCTTATGGTAGATTTGCAAAGTAGCCACTACGTCCTCCAGCCAGGCTAGACCCTCTCTGCTTTGTTGGGATAGCTCGTCTTCCTCACTGATCCAAACATAATACTTCGGAGTGCACCACGAGTTTTGACCCATCGGCATTATGACCAGATCATTCTACTCTTCTTGGAGCCTTCTTATCCTTGGTATTGGAATCTGTCTGTTGTACTCATCCTCATATAGCGTTGTCCTCATCCATAGAGGCACATACTGGATCAACCCGAACTGTCTGAGAACCCGCAAGGGTGAGTATGGTTGGATGCCCTCAAGTACTATCAGTTCAATGAAATATTTCTTAGGAGTCTTTAGGATTGCCCTCCCGCCTAACCATGACAGCTTCCAATTGACCCATTCTCTACTAAGATTAGTCAGCATTTCTCTCCACTTTTCTTGTCCGTGTGGGAGGCCCAATTTCTCATCCTCTCGTTGTGGCTGCGGATCATGTTGCTGACGCCCACGAAGTAGTCAATGGTGGCCTCTCGCTGGAAGAAATGCTCTATGGCCTAAATCTGAAGCAGCAAGTTATAGCCCTTAAAGAAATCATACCCTCGTGCACATGTAGACAAAACCCTTAGAATCTCAGCTAATACTATTATTACCAAAGTAGCTTGGAGATTGCCACAGAATGTCGCCAGAACTACGGGTAACAAGTTGATGTTGATTTGACCTCTTCTCTGCGGGGAAACCAACAATCCCAATAGTGCCAATGAGAAAGTGATGGGCCTGAGACTCTCCCACGTTTCTTGATTGCATTGAAATTCTCCTGAGTACCATTCATAGCTTTCACGATGTCCGAACCTATCGAACAACTGATCTAGGCTTACGTATCAGTCCTCGATGTTTCTCAAGCTTCGATTATTTTTCATACCCAAAGCATCTAGGAACCGGTAACAGGGGATGATGACTGGTAGTATTGGTCTCCTCCCTATAAATGGAAACTCTGTGAAACTGGTAACTTCTTCCAATGTTGGCACTAACTCACAATCAACAAACTTGAACATCACCTTAGTCGGATCCCAGAATTTTATTAGTAGGCGAGTAAGCACCTTATCTGCTCAGATATGTAACAAAGTGGTCAGTGCCCCCAGTTGTGTCTAAATCTTATCCCCGTGCTCTTGGCGGATGGATATTCTTCCACCACTGCTTCAGATTGTGTGGCACTCCCATCACCATATTAATCTCAGGGATGTTTTGGTTGATTTCCATTTCTATAGTGGATAAAGAAAGGTTTTGGCAAGTGTTTGCTTCGGATCTTTATGTGTCTTGTCAGGTTTGTTCGTCTTTCCATAAAATTCATGTCGTTGGGTATATGACTTCTTGACATTAGAGTGGTTTTCATAATTGTGTATTGATTCCAATGACCGACTCACCTAAGGTTTATGCAATATGACTTATGTTTACTAGAGTAGAGTGTTTCCTACTTTTGAATTGGACTGAAGACTGCGAGAAGTTATGTCAGTTGACCTAACAAAACCATTCTCTGAAACTAAAGAATTTTGAAAAGAAAGTTTAGAGGGGTGTAAAAGACAACCCTCGCGTGTCATCGTGTGTGATAGTGTACGACCAAGACTCGATAGGAAAAAATATGATGACGGTATATATAAAGCGGTAACAAATAAGGGTGTAATAATAACAAGCATAAAGAGAAAATAAAGCAGGTAAGCACGTAATTGCAAATTAAATACAGTTAAAGCAATGTACAAATAAATCTAAGTGCCAAATTTAGTCTAAGTCTGCTATGGTCTGAACCTAAGGGGTTTCCCCAGCAGAGTCTCCATGTTGTTGCACCCTATTTTGCACTAGCCAAAACAAGATTCAACTTGTGGTTTCTCTGTTATTGATGAAAGAGAGTCGCCACCTAATATTTAAAGGTATACTAGGGTACCTATCTAATTACTAAAGTCATAATTATATTACGCGAACGTATATATAATCACAATAATTTGATTAATTAAGAGCGCGCCTAAAGCATTCTACAAATATTTATGAATGTTATAAAATTATTTACGGACTAATAAAAGAGGGCAACTATATGATATTAACGGGCCTAGCAAATTAAACTTATTTGGTCAAAGATTTTCTAATTCACAGCAAACTTCAACGGCCTACTTATCAAAACCCAAAAACATTGGCCTTTAGACTATCGTCAATTTAGGCCCAGTTACTACATTAGATACTATCAACCATGTTTCAACCTATAGGAACTCATCTCAGCAGTAACTAATAAGACCTTATGACCAAAGGCAGTTCTCAAATAAAATAGAAGCAAGTATTGAGTACACTAAACAAATAAAGAATAGATGTAATCATTTCTATTAAAGATGTAAAAGCGAGTAGGAAATCATGAAACCAAATACATAAGCATAAATTTATACAATAATACTTAGAAGAGAACAAATCAAAAAGAGTGCAATGAAAGAAGAAATGATATTTTATACTTAGAAGACAATCACGCAATGCACTGACCGAAAACAAAACGAACTAGATCGTAGCTTTCGAACGGCAGCCTTCGATCTCAACTCTTGACGTTGTTGTTTTATGTGAAAAGGGGATTGTTTCGAGGTGTTTCTAGCTGGGTTTTGATGTCCATTTTCGGACTGTTTTGAGCTGAAATTGGCAGCGGTTTGAACTATTATTTTGTTGCCTTTTTGGGGCTGGAATTTCCAGTTAGTTTGGGTGGTGTTTCGAACTGGGTTTTGCTATGTTTTTAACAAATTCCAGTAGGTTTTTGGTTCCTTTTTGGGGGTGGTTTTTGCTGGGTTTGAGCTGGAATTTGGGGCTGTTTTTGAGAGGTTTTGCAGCCATTTTTGAGATGAGAATGGAATGTTTTTGAGCCGGAATTTGGGGTTAATTTAGAGACTGTTTTAAGCTAGTTTCAGGCTGAAATTTGTGGGGGATTTCACGAGTTTTTGGCTCATTTTCACTGGGTAATTGGGGCTGATTTTGGGGTGAGAAACAGAGGTGTTTTTATGGCTTTTGGTGGTTGATTTCGTGAGATTTACATGGATGGATGTTTGAATCTTCGTAGTTCTTCCATGGTGAGGAATGGTGGAGGAAGAAGATGAATTTGTGGTGAAGTAAAAGAAGCAAGAGGGAGGTGGCTTTTCTCGCTCTTTTTCATATTTGTTTTCAATCTTGTTTCTTGTGTGTGCTCTCTATATGTAGTGAAAATGGTCAAGCATCGAGTGAGGGGAAGAGAATTGGAGAGCAAGTAATACGTGAGAGTGTATGTGCAAGTGATGGAGGGGGATAATGGGAATGCGAGTGGGGGACATGAGTGATGAAAGTGGGAGTGGGAGTGGGGGAAGTGGAAAGTTAGGTATTGGGGGAGGGGGAAGTGGGAAGTGAGGCATTGGTCTGATGAGTGGGAAAAAATTCAAGCACGGTCAAAAACTAGATGCTCACACCATTGTAGTATACTCATGCTATGCTTCTACACATCCTTTTGTGCAGATCCAGGTACCTCCTACCAGTCCCGACACTAGTGAGACGAGTTCAGCTTTGGAGACTTCAAGATATACATGTCGGCGTCCGTAGGCCTCAGAGTCCCCCTCAATCTAGTTTATTTCATTTCTTTTTTTTTTGCAGACACATCATTGTATAGGGATGATGCTTGTGACTTATTATCACCAGGTTTTGGGAAGTTGTATATGCTGAGTTGCGGAGTTTATTTTATACTAGTTGTTAAGTTATTGAGACATTAATTATTATTTTTATTATATTCTGCATGAATGTTAGGCTTACTTAGTCTTAGAGACTAGGTGCCATCACGACATCTTATAGAGGAAAATTGGGGTCGTGACAAGTTTGTATTATAGCTCTAGGTTCATAGGCGTTATCGTGCGAATTTGTTAACTTTGAAATTCTAAATCTCTATTTTTCCATTCTCTCACAGATGGTGAGGACACGCACAGTTGGATCTAATGATCAGACACCCGCGCCCCCTGCTAAAGCCGCGAGAGGCCGGGGTAGAAGTCAAGGACGGGCACGTGGTGCAGCCAGAGCACCTACTCGAGCTGCTACAAAGGAGCCACCAGTAGCTTTAGTTGGAGGGCAGGCACCTGAGACGGCCTATTACCACCCTTGCACTTCAGGAGACTCTCGCCCAGATTTTGAGCATGTTTGGCATGCTAGCTCAGGCGAGGTTGATTCCACTTGCTCCTGCCACATCTTAGGCCAGGGGAGGAGCACAAAATCCCGTCGCCCGTACCCCAGAGCAGCGGATCTAGGTTGACCAGGTCCCAGAGGTCATACCAGTGCAGCCAGTTGTTCGTGTTCAACCCGAGGTTAGTGCATCAGTATCTGAGGAGGAGTAGATAAGGCTCGAGAGGTACAAGAAGTACCACCCTCCTACTTTCAACAGCTTAGCTTCAGAGGATGCACATGGTTTTCTTGAGGAGTGCCATTGTATCCTCTGTACTATGGGTATTGTGGAGTCGAGTGGGGTTGCTTTCACTACGTTCCAGCTTAAGGGAGCAGCTTATCAATGGTGGCGAGCGTATGAGTTAGGTAGCCCGGTCAAGGCATCTTCACTCACCTGAGCTCAATTCTCAGAGATATTCATGAGAGAGTTTTTTTCCCAGTCTTAGGGATGCATGGCGCGCGGAGTTTGAGCAGTTGTGCCAGGGTGCTATGACTGTATGAGAGTATGCTGTCAAGTTTATCGAGTCATCCCGACATGCACTAGTTTAGTCTCCACAGTTAGAGAGCGAGTCCGTCGATTTATCGAGGGGCTCAACCACACTATTAGATTTAGCATGGCTCGAGAGTTGGAGACTGAAACCCCATACTAGCAGGTAGTGGATATCACTCGAATATTGGAGGGTATGTGGGGACGGGAGAGAGAAAAGAGGGAGGCAGGCCAAGAGGCCTTGAGATTCTGGCACATATAGTGGTGCCCGTGCCCCAGTTGCAGCCCGCCATGGTAGAGGCTATGTGAGTCGTCCTGTTCATCCAGCACCTCCAGCGGTATTCCGGCTACCCAAGTCTCAAGTTGCCCATTATGCACCACCATTGTATAGTGCACCGGCCCCTGCACGGGGTGCTTTCAGCGGTCAGTCCAGCCGACCATGCCCGAGCCAGTCTCAATAGCCATGTCCTCCGAGAGCTCGTTTTGAGTGCGGTGGCACTCGTCATATGGTGAGGGATTGCCCCAGACTCAGGAGAGGTGCACCTCCACAGACTACTCAGGCTCCACGTATTACACAGGGCCACTGTGGTTACCGCACCAGTTGCCACTCCACCTGCTCAGCCAGCAAGAGGTAGAGGTCGGGCGGGTAGAGGTCGCCCTAGAGGGGGAGGCCAGACCTGATGTTATGCTCTTTCGACTAAGACGAAGACAGTTGTATCTGACTCAGTTATTACATGTATTGTTCTGGGTTGTCATAGAGATGCATCGGTCTTATTTGATCCAAGCTCCACTTATTCCTATGTATAATCTTACTTTGCTCTGTATTTGGGTATATCCCATGATTCTTTGAGTTTTCCTATCTATATGTCTACGCCTGTAGGAGATTCTATTGTTGTTGACCGTATGTATCGTTCGTGTTTAGTTATTCTTGGTGGTTTTGAGACCAGAGCTGATCTATTATTGCTCAATATTGTAGATTTTGATGTTATTTTGGGCATGGACTAGTTACCCTATCATGCTATTCTTGATTGTCACGCCAAGACTGTGATGTTGGCTATACCAGGTTTGCCGCAGTTGGAGTAAAAGGGTACTTTAAATTATGTTCCTAGGAGGGTGGTGTCTTTCCCTAAGGCACAACGGATGGTTAGGAAGGGGTGGACTAAAATGCGAGAAGCTATGGAAAAAATGATTTTCAAAACTAAATACAAGACTCCCACAGTGATATAAGTAAAGATTGTGAATTGTTTTGTGATTTGAGACTACGAGGCGGTACCTCGGTAGTGACTCTTGTTGATACTTTTCTATCACTTCACTTGTGTTTGGTTGTTTCATTTCCTGGGCATAACATTCCTTGTTTTCTTCCGTAATGCATTATTTGCCTTAGTTCAGTGTAATTAATCTTGGTATATTTCTTACTGGTTTTATTTTCATTGTTATTATTGTTACACTGTTAATTACTCGTTTTGTTTCTTATTTGTTCTAGTAGGGCTTTGACCTGACTTCGTCTCTACTCTACCGAGGTTAGGCTTGGCACTTACTGGGTACCGTTGTGGTGTACTCATGCTACGCTTCTGCACATCTTTTTGTGCAGATCCAGGTACCTCCTACCAGTCTAGGCACTAGTGAGACGAGTTCAACTTTAGAGACTTTAAGGTATACCTACCGGCGTCCGCAGGCCTCGGAGTCCCCCTCTATCTAGTTTATTTCATTTCTTTCGTTTTGTAGACACATCATTTATATAGGGATGATCAGTACTTATTCGTAGAGCTTGTGACTTGTTATCACCGAGTTTTGAGAAGTTGTATATGCTGAGTTGCAGAGTTTATTTTATACTAGTTGTTGAGTTATTGAGACTTTAATTATTATTTCCGTTATATTTTGCATGAATATTAGGCTTACCTAATCTTAGAGATTAGGACCCATCACGACATCATAGGGAGGAAAATTGGGGTCGTGACAAGAAGATTGGCAAGATGAAGTAAATAATTCATTTGAGCATTCTTTGTTCTAGCTCTCATAGGAATGTGAGTGGGAGATGTTTGGTGATAAAAGTATTCTACCTCGTCACAAGAAATTATAAACAAAAAATATGGCATTTTTCTAATTTATAACTTTGGTGATAAACAAACATTTTCTCCCTTTAATCAAATTTAAAAAATACTTATTTTATCCTAAATGATAACCCTCGACTTTTTATTATTTTTTAATATAATGATACTTTTTTCTTTTCTTATATAGGTTGTCACTCACTGTATAATAAATCATAGTACTTAATTTATTTCTTAGAGTGAAAAAATAAATAACTAAAACAATCAAAGATGTGTAGTTAATACTTTAAATAATAAAGAACTTCGAGTACAAAATATAATTTTAATATATAAATAAAGTTGCTCATATTAGTATTTATATATTATTAAAAGGAGTGAAAAAATACTTATACGTTATATTAAAAGGAGAGTGATGAAGAAGATGAAATATCATATTAGCATTGAAGTAATACTGAATAGTGGATCATGTAATAATGAAAAACAAGAAACAAAATAGTTAATCGATAACTATACTATTAGTTTTCTTTAGTTTCAATTTTGTTATTGAGTTCATTGCACCGGGACACAAGATAACTTTGTTAAAGCAATATGTATGATCTAATATGTTTAAAAAACCAGATCATAATTTGACGTGACTAATATTGTTTTACTTCATTGCCGCAGTTACTAGCACCAGACTTGCCCTCAAATGGATCCCCGTTAAGCAATTTAGATTGTACTCATTCCAATTACCGGGCCCTATATTTATATTCTTTTAAAGAAATAATATTTTTTATATATTGAAAATTACTTATTCTGAAACCTATTCTATTTAGATTGGGAAGTTACCAACACATAATATAACTCCACGCGCGTATTTGCCCCAAAAACTATCAAACCTAATATATAGTTATTTGCTCATTTATATTTGGTCATTGGTTACAAAGTTATAATTTATATCTATATTATATTAAAAAGAAAGTATTTAAATATTAATAAAAATAAAATTTATTTGTTGGATTCTATTTGCTTAAATTTTAAAATATACTATTAATTGATATTTTTGTATCTAATTTATGGTCAAGAATACTATTTTAAAAGGTAAGATATAATAATATATTATAGAATTCTCAGAAAAAACTTTAAAACCGTGTTGAGAAAAAGTCACTTGGAACATTTAGGATAAAATCTAAAAATATTTTCAATAAATTCAATTTATATATCTATAACTATGTCTATAGATAGATCCATTCATAAAGTTTCTTCTATATTCACTAGAAAAATGGATGCGTCATATAAAATAAAAGTTAAATATAAAAAAATAAAAATTGAATAAAGAAGAATGAGATAACTTATGACTATTTATACTTTATACTTGAGGTAAGTTAAAATAAAAAATAAAGTAAATTAATGTAGCTAATATATTAAAGATTTGATAACTTTGAAAATTTTAAAAAATACAAGCAGCAAAATAAGATCTTAAATAAAATATCCAGATTATAGATGTAACGTGAGAGTATTTTACTAATACTCAAAAATATTATTGACAAATTTAAATAACCCCTGAATATTTTTAGCAATAATTTAAAGTGAATAAATTAAATTTTCAGGAGTGGAAAAAATTTATATTATACTTTTTTATTTTAAGCAAGGATATTTTGTCAAATGGTAAACTACTAAAACGTTACATGAAAATGCAAAAATACTAAATAGTGAATAATGCAATAATGATAAGTAATAGTATTAAACAACAAGAGAAAAAGAAATTAGAAGGATGAGACTTATTTAAATTTGAGATGAGAAATTATCTATCTAATTATGATGAGAAAAGTCATACAACACTAAATATCACATAAGTGAAATCTTAACAAAATCAAAACTAAAAGATATTGAAAACTGAAAGAATTTCAAGTAACAAGTAAATAAGCTTACTCACACGAAAAAAAGAATTTATTATAAAAATATAGAGCTAAGATTTCTTTGAATTTAAGATGAGAAGGTATCTTTTGAATTATGATGAGTAAATTCATGCAATGAGTTATATAACATAACTAAAATCATAATAGATAAAGTCAAATTCTTCTTCTCTAACAATAATTTTATAGAGACATCTCTATGAAATTTATTTATTTTTTAATTTAATTCTTTTGAATGCATTTGCTAAATTTAGTATGTAATATACATCTATTTTTATCAATTCTTTCCGCTTTTTTTTTTTATATATTAAAACGATCCCTGCACTGCGCTCGAGTATGTGTACTAGTTATGTGAATAATGGGGTGTGGGTTCGAGAATTGGTTTAACTGAGTAGATATAACACCCACTCTAAAGGGCTACTATTTAAAAATTAGTCAATGCGTCCTGAATTTCAATTTTTCAGTTCAAATTTTCTGAAAAAATATCCTGAATTGTCTTAAAGTTAAAATTTTTAGTTAAAAATTTCAAGACAAAATAAGTATTGACTAATATGAATCATCTTGAGAATCGCTATCTCTGCACTTGCTCCATTAAGCTCTAACTAATTTACATTTTTACCCTTGACTATATAAAGCTAGCATTTTGCCATTGATTCCCAAATTTGTTCTGAAAAATCTGATTTTGGTGAAATTTGGTTTGAAAATGTAAATGTGTTTGGACATTAGTTTTCAAAACATATTTTTAAATTTATTTTGGAAAAATATGACTTATACCCACAAATTCTAAAAACTATCATAAATACCCAACAATACAATTATCAATAACATTCATTATATTATCGCAAACCATAGTCCTGAACATAAATAAATTTGATATAAGATTATCATTTTTATAATGAACTACATCATACACTATCGAGTGACCGAGAAGACGAAGCAACATTGTTACAAAATAATAAATGGAGAGTTCTTTTATAAAATATAAAAGTTTGGGATAATTTTTAAAAATGTAATAATGATATTTTGGCCCAAAACAAGATATATTGAGCTGGTTTTGGGATTTGAAATTTGAAATTTTGCCAAAATGAAGCAAAATCTATCACCAAACGTGTGTGCAAAATAAAATCCAAATTTATTTTGGCAAAATCCAAATATATAAATCATCTTTAGGGCTTTAAAAACCCTACTAGAATTCGCTAGTTTGCTCCATTCAATAGCTTGTGGAGCTCCAAAACTACTCCATTTTCGAGCTTCTTCCCTTCTTTCTTGGAATTTTAGAACATCTCCTGTTTTTTCATATCTTGAGGCAAGTACTCTGTCACAGCTTCCACTTTCTTTATTCTATTCAAATTTTTGGAATTACGTTGTCTTTTATAATCTTAGGTGTTGACCTTTGAATGACGACTAGTATTAATTAGTGCCCATTGCATCACTAGTCTGTTGTGCAATTTAAAATTGGAAAAAATCTGATTTTGATCTTATATATCCTGTAATACTGGGTATGTTGTTGTTGTTGTTGTTGTTGTTGTATATCCTGTAATTTCAATCTTGATTTGGTGAAAACTGGAACCTTCTATCCGAATGTATTCTGGAAAATTTGGCTAGATACACAGCTTATGAAATTTTGGACAGATAATACATTAAAATATATAATTTTTTCTGTTAAGTTGATTGCTTAAAGAACAGCTTTTGTAAGATCTAATAATGTAAATGATCATCATTCACTGGACTTCATGCGATACTAGGCTGCCAAAAAAGTGAGAATTTGTTAAACTGTCTAATACATTTGATCTTTGTTTTGCGATGATCTTTGCCCAAACCGATAACTGACCGATAATCGCTAAAATCGATACCCAATCCGCCGATATCTTATCGGTTTAGGGTTATTTAGTGTCTTGGTATATTAAAAAAACCGATTAACCGAACCAATAATTACTAAAACCGACTGACTGATAAGCAGCCCAATTGCTGGAGGATAGGACCTTTAGCTAAGGAAGTCGAAGAAAGGGGAGGATGGGATCTTGTCTGATGTGTTCTCAATGTATTAGCTCTAACTAGGAGTTTTACCCTATTCTTTACTTATAAATGCATTCTTTCTAATTTTTGAATTTAGTAGGGAAAAGATGACTCTATCAGAAGAGGAGCTCTCAAGACTTTTCAGAGTTCGTAAGACACTGATGGTAATGTTGGCCGATAGGGGCTACCTTGTCGGAGAGTTTGAGATAAATATGTCAAAACATCAGTTCCTTCAGAAGTATGGTGACAACATGAAGAGAGAAGACCTTGTAATTCAGAAAGCCAAGCGCAACAACAGCTCCGAGCAGGTGTGTGCTCTTTCAATTTCCCTTCTTGTCCAATTTTAACTAAGGCATTTGCATAATAGTGGCATGAGATTATTTTAATGGAGTAACGTGGTCAGTGAGGATTCTTACAATGTTAACTTGTTTGGAATTAAGCTTAGTTGTTGCCTAATTTAACTAAGGTTACTTTCAGTTTATTTCAGTCCTTGTCTAAGGATTTTAGTCTTTCCTTAAGTTGATGAACTTTCTGGGACTTTACTTGTCAGGTTAAGTCACTCCTTTTCTACTAGTATGTCAGTATACTCTGTCACTTCCTTGTATTACTGAGGCTAAGAGTATCTTGACATTATTGTAATAGATGTTCTCAACATTGTCGCGTCAACATAACTTAGTTATATTTAGCACAAACATTATGCATTAAGGCTGTCTATATCATCGTAGATTTAATTTAAAAAAATAAAATATAAAGGTTCTGTAAATGAAAAACTGTTGCAGCAAACAGATGGCAATATTTAATGTAGTAGCATGTTTTCTCTGCATAAGTAATTGCTTATCTTGATTTCTCTTTTGATGCACTAGTCAAAATCAAAGTGATCAGTAAGAGGTCCCATCAAAATTTTATTTTCTTATTGTTTTAGTAATCGGCGAAGTGTATTTTTTGAAGGATACAACAACAACAACTATGCCCCAATCTCAAGCTAGATGGGGTCGGTAGTATGAATCCTCACTATCCATGTCACTCTATTTGGATGTATTTTTTTTATGGATATAACAACTAATTCAATGCTGGACTTGTTCACAACAAAAAGGAAAAATATCGTTGGATTTAATTTTGTTCTGTTGACATCTGAATAATAGCTGGATGATATTTTTGCTCTCTGATTCCAAGTGACTCGACAATAAAGTGATTTGGAGAAAATGTATGATGAAATGGGCAAAGGTTAATTAGTAAAAAAATCTAAATATCTGTACGAACACCCTCCACCCCCACCCCTTAATATCAAGAAAAAAGGAACTAGAAAGGGGGAAAGAATGTCTATATTTATTGAAATGGAAAGGAATATCTTTTCAGTTTGTAGTTCAATAATGGAAAATGATATGCATGTAGTTCAGAAAGCAGGAACACTAAAGTAGGGAATTGGAGTTGTAGTTGTGCCTGCAATTCTACCGTGCATCATTAAGTGTAAGGTTACAATCTCGTTGGAGGCTCTTCCCGCATCTTCCTTTCCCTCCACCCCACTTTTCACTGGCATCCCACACCAAAAGTTTCTAAATTGTTCAACATGAAAGCAACAAATTTTTACTTGTAAAAATGTGTAAAAATGTTTTGTAATAAATATAGTAACTAAGGAAACAGTTACTGGGTAATGTGATATGACCATTTGTCCTTTGAATCTGTTTTGGTGTGTTTAGTTTAACAATTCTCAGATATTTCTAGCTACTTCAGTATTTGAGTTTCTTGTGTTTCACTAAGGAATTATTTGCTCATAATGTGTAAAAAGTTAATGCAAAATTCTCACAGAAATTATTTGCTACCATGTGACTCAGATATATGTGTTCTTTCCAGAGGAGGCAAAGGTTGGTGTTAAGACAATGAAAACTTATACAGAACGCATGAAAAAAGAAGATGTCTTCCAAGCAATCCTGGTTGTACAACAAAATTTGACTCCCTTTGCTCGTACTTGCATAAGTGAAATATCTACAAAATTTCACTTGGAGGTTTTCCAGGTGATTACTCTACTATTTCTGCTTAAAGTTTGTCCTTACTACTTGAATGGGGGATTGAAATTGTTATGAAATAGCTGAGGAGCTTAGTTCACTCCTAGTGTTTAATCATTTTATTTTTTGTACCTTCGATATTTGGTTTCTTCGATTTTTGACCAACTATTATTTACTTTAGCACCTGACACTACTCAAGTAGTAGGACCACCAAAACCAGAGGTACAGTATGTTATTATGATTTGCAACCATTTACGTTTTGATAAGGGGATTATCTAGTATGAAATTTATCAGTTCGTCCTCTTTCTTTTGCTTGTTGGTTGTTTTCAACATTGTAAATACTTCTTGTTTTAATTAAGAGGGAGAGAGAGAGAGAGGGAGCCTTTAAAAATACTTGTTTGTGTTCTAATAAAGATGGTCAATATTGCATCAAAATGGCATTGATCATGATTAGAATGATGCTGCCACTTCACGTTGCCCTAGATATGTCTTGTGAACGAGAAGCTTGTTCTCTGGCATTTCTCACAATTAGTGTCGCTCTTATTCTCCCCACTTGTGGGATTACACTGGGTTGTTATTGTTAGTACCGATCTTTTTCTTTGGGGTGAGGGGGACACTACAGTTATTCGTTTCACTGCGGAAGTTTTTGAAATTCATTAGGCTTCCAATTTGTTGTTATCTTGCATGACTATTGCAATTGGATTGCATGACTAGAGCAATCCAATTGGTCTGCTATACTAAGAGTGGTGGCAGCTCATTGTGAAAAAGTTATCATTGAGACTGTGAATTGAAATTGCACTAGGTTGAATGTTTTTGAGATTTAGGAATCTGATTATGTTATGTAAGTTGCAAATGGTTGATGCACCCTGGAAAGGATGTTTTCGATGTGTGTCCTAGCTTTTGAAAATTTTATGTCTAAAATATCCTCATCCAAACATCAGATTGATATCCAGAATCATCAAATCAAATTCTATGTTAAACAAGAGTCGTTTGACTACTTAATAGAATTCGTCTAATCACTTTCAAGATATTGCTTAGAACCAATGGATCAAACGAGGGTAACTTTTACAAAGTTTGGAGGGAGGTATTGGTGTCTATACCACTGAGCGTTGAAGCTAAAAGCAGCAGATTTTTATAAAAAAATTACTTGATCTTAGTCTCCAAATTTCACCAGACCTTGAATCTGATTAGGACAAGACCTTTCCATTTGATGACATTTTCAAACTTCAGAAGAATAGATGTTCAATTTCTCTTTAGAATTTGAATAAAAGTGCAAAAATTAAATGTCAAGTTTAAGAAATCTAATTTCTATGAACAGTACAGGAATGTGCGAGAAATTTGGGACTGACCTTCAGCAGTTTTGAAGCCACCTACTGCGTGCAAGTATATCCAATATGCCTAGTAGTCATAATGTTCAGAATGACTTTACATATATTTTTTCAAAAAAATCTGTTCAGACTGATGTGCCTCTTCATGTCATTCAAGGCTGGTTGGGTTTGACAGAGAGTGATTCTATTGGCATTTTCACTCATATAAAGGGTTATTTGATATTCCTCTTTTTCATTTTTGTGTGGGAGGGGTGACATTTCTGTTATTTGTTTGACTTGGTAATCGGGGAGCTTGCAGTCTAATATGCTCATTTAGTTGCTTTATGTGATTGATAACTATCTATTCAGATAGTAAAGATTGGTGCTTAAAATCATCGTGATGTGTGTTTAATGTTTCAGGAAGCAGAGTTGTTGGTAAACATAAAAAATCATGTTCTAGTTCCTGAGCACCAGCCACTTACTCCTGAAGAAAAGAAAACCTTGTTGGAACGATACACTGTGAAAGAAACACAGGTTAGCGTTGATAACATTATTTGCACTGCTAAACTTTTGACCTCATATAATACATTAAAGACCAGGAGATAAGGCATATTCTTTAGCGCTAGTGGTGGGAGTGAAAGAATTAATGCAATGGCATTTGGAGATATAGAAAAGAAGAACAAAACAGCATGCTTCATTATAGTGTTGAAGCTGAAAGTATCTTTTTCTCCCTTAGTAGTCTAGAAAAATTTAGCCAATTTTCTTCTTTGCGTCTTCTTTTGTGTGAAAGCATTTGAAGCCTTGTATCGAATAGATACAACATTTCTACAACTGAGCTTCTATTATGAATTAGAGTTTGGCTGAGGGGAAATTTTATAAGGAACTAGGGTCCAGCTGCACGGTTTTGCCAAACATATGTACGGCTTGAATAGTTTCTGTGTTGAGTTAGGTTCAGTTGACGGGGGCTTTGATGGACCTAATGTTGTTAATTGAGTAGCTTTGATGAAAAGACTACCTGCATCGCTGCATGCATTGATTATCACCGTTAGTGGTGGCAAAATGGTTCAAAGAAAGCAGTTATCCACCCATATTATCCATTAAAAAATGAGTTGGATAATAAACTTTTTAAAAACGGGTCAAATATGAATAAGAACTGTATTATCCACTTAGAAAATGGATAACTAATGGGTTTAACTTTTACACTTGTAAAGCTTCAAATTGGGGTTCTTCAAATTTGGGAGACTAATAATTCTCCTAAAAGTGATCATATTCAAAAAGTCATGGATAATATGGATATCCATATTATCCGCCGGTTAATCCGTATTAAATATGGGTTGGGTCGGATATTTATTCGTTTTTTGCATTACCCGTTTTCAATCCGCTCATATTTGACCCAGCCCACCCGTTTGCCACCCGCTAATATTCACCGTCATGATGGCCTTGTTATCTTCTGCATCTTGCTTTTGGCTGATTGGTTATTATCATCAGTTTTCTATCTAATGAAATGCCTAATAATTTCTTCTGTTAAAACAGCTTCCTCGAATTCAGATCACTGATCCTATTGCTAGATATTATGGGCTAAAACGTGGCCAAGTCGTGAAGATTATCAGACCAAGTGAGACTGCAGGCCGTTACATTACTTACCGATATGTGGTTTGAATTAGTTTTGATGTTTTCACCAGTTGAAATGTAAAGCAGTGACCAGAAAAGTCAAGTGATGTAGTTGTTTCTTTTTCTTTTGGAGTTTTTTTTTTTTGGTCTTTTATTCCTATCCATTTTCTTTCTGTCTATTGCTATTTTTCTTTTCATATGAAAACTACACTATTAATCAATTATCATACTCATCATCTGTTAGTTGTTGCTTCTGCTATACCTAGGAAGCTAGCTAATAAAATAGACAGCAAACGAACACATTCTATTGTCTCCTAAAGCAAGGCTGGTTCTGTTGCTGGGGTTAGGCTAGTAACGCCATGTAAGATCAAATGTATCCTTGTAATAATGAATTCTCGTTTCTTGTCAATACGAGAGCATATTTGAAAATAAGAATGTATTTGTAGATGCAGTCTTCACTCTTGTCAATTTACAAGATGATTTTGATGTCGCTGCAAAATCAGTAACGTTAACACACTATGTAAGCCATCTTTCTATCATCGAAAGTGAGAATGATGAGCAAATAAAGAGTTAATTTCAGTTTGTAGCATGAAAGGCATCCTTAGAACCAAGACCATCAACCAGCCAAAATGAAGAGGTTTTGTTCCCTACTAAATTCTACTCCCGACTTCTATATCTTTCCTCTTAATTTTTTTAACCATCTAATAAAAGGAATCCATTAACCTTACTTAGATCTAGATTAGTGTCATGTAAGACTTATTAAGGAGAAGCGGTCTCTACTGTGAATTTCTCCACTTTTATGACTCCTGAAACTTCTACTTACGATGGAGGTACAGTCTCATGACTCCTAAAACAGTAAAACTTCTAGTTAAGGTGGATGGATCCCAGAACCCTTTTGAATTGTGACTGCCTGTTTTTGTATAAAAGCTATTTTGATTCCAGCAAAGTGGACCATTTGCCTAGAGTACATCCCTACTGATAATCGAAAAGGTTCACAGCAAATTCAATCTATAGTGACAAACAAAACGTTTCCGTCACATCCATCTCACCACATCCCTTCGTAGTCCCTCCCAGTCTATAAGTCTAGCAAAAGTAGATGAAGTTTAAAATAATTTAAAAATAATGTTATAATTTCTTCTGGGATAATGCTGAGGGAGGGACAAAACATCATTGGTACTCATGGACCTCACTATGTTGGGAGAAGAATGAAGGTGGTGCAGGCTTAAGGTTTATCCATGAGATCAATAAAGCCTTTGATGCAAAAGCCTTTGCTAATTGGAGCTTACAAAAGAAAACATCTACTTTCTTCGCGGAAGCTGACATCTTGCCTGAAAAGGTGATATATATATATATATATACACGAGATTTTAAACTTATTTACTCGGTTTTGTCTAAGTTTTTCTATACGGAAAGTAACTAAAGTTTTTCACAATATATATATATATATATATATATATATACACACACAAAACATATCTATAATATATCTACAACATATCTATAAATATTTTTGCATAGATACCGGTCAAAAACTACAATTTGCATACAATTTATATACAATTATGTTAGTTGTATATATTTTTTGTCGTTTCTACGCCCGACATACAAAATATATACAATTTGCTTATGTCTTCTTTTTCGAGTTTCAATCTGAAATTCCAATCAAAACCATCTCAAATTCTCTCAAAATTGAGATATAAATTCCAAAGGATATTCCTACATTTGCAACAACATCCAATCCACACAAATAACTATTATGATTAATGATTTGATTTTGCTTTCCCATGCCATCAAAGAATATGGTGACGTTGATGTTTATACAACAAATTTTAGGCCCTTAAAGGCTTGCTATTTCTGGTCTTCCAGATCGGTTTTCATGAAATTTATAGTATGTGCAAAGACAAGCAAGAGGTTGTGAGTTCGAGTCACCCCAAGAGCAAATGTGGATAGTTCTTGGAGGGAAGGATGCCGGGGGTCTATTGGAAACAGCCTCTCTACCCCAGGGTAGAGGTAAGGTCTGCGTACACACTACCCTCCCCAGACCCCACTAGTGGGATTATACTGGGTTGTTGTTGTTGTTATTGTTGTTGTTGTGCAAAGGCAAGCAAATTTCCGGGCTTGCACGTGTATGGAGATGATGCACCAGAATATGAGTTAGGACTTATGAGTTATGAGGACGTTTGATTGTTTGAATTTGGGTGAGGAAGAAGAAGAGAAGATTAGATTCTAATACATTATTTTGTATATAATTGATAAATTCTATATCAACTTGTAATTAAGTTAAAACTTGATTAGTAAGAATAAATAAGTTTGATAAATAGTATAGATAGGTAAAAATCTCTTTTGTAAAGGATGTGTACAATCACGTGTCCTACTACTACTAGATTTTGCCCACTGTTTTTAATACACAACGTTACAACAACAACAACAACCCAGTATAATCCCACTAGTGGGGTCTGGGGAGGGTAGTGTGTACGCAGACCTTACC
>AWOL01S0028511.1:13168-27024 GCA_000715115.1 Nicotiana otophora | reverse complement strand
GGTAGAGAGGCTGTTTCCAAATGACCCTCGGCATCCTTCCCTCCAAGAACTCCCCACCTTGCTCTTGGGGTGACTCGAACTCACAACCTCTTGGTTGGAAGTGGAGGGTGCTTACCATCAGAGCAACCCACCTTGTCTAATACACAACGTTATGCTCTTTAAAAAAAAAAATTCAAATAAATACAGAGATTCCATCTCAGCTCGTTGAGTTTTTAAGACTGTTTCTACATAATTCTTGTATTTCAAGATGGAGATTTTCCAAATACAAATGCAAAATATGACGTTTCACAGCTTAAGATTCAACATTGAGAAATTTCAGCATCCAGATGCTTCAATTATATATATCAATCAGCCATCTCCAATCGGAGACAACAGTTTAGTTTCCTACTAATTGAGAACTTCTCTATATGCCCAATTATGTAAATCAATTTTCACGTACATACATAGTGTCCTGCACAAAACTTTTCATGTTTTAACCTTCATCATGAGATGCAGAATATAACAACTATATAAGGGATATGAATTTATGGTGTACGAGAAATTAACTTATTACAAAAAATAAAATAAAAAAAATTAACTAGTTCTGATTTTTGATAATGGAGAAATTTCCTGTGGGTTTCTGGCCGACCCCAAATGGCTCACAAGTTCAAAACTCCAAGGATTATGGACCGCCCTCTTTCTTCCTCCCAACTCAAATACTTTGTTCGAGGTAGGGCTTTAACTCATTACGTGCATCTAATGTGACGTACGTGTCCTTATCACTCAACCAAAAGCGAGAAGCAGATTTAGAATACATCATGTAGGTGCACGGGAATGCAATACCTTTTACATATATATATATATATATATAAATTAATTAAATATCAATAAATATTTGATTGTGAACCCAGTTATTATTGTATGTTAAATTGAAGAGGGGAAAATGCACAGTTAGCCGGTAATAAGACATGTATTTAATTTTAAGCCATTGTTTAAAATATTTTTAGCCTTTAGCCACTGCTTTAATAAACTTTTACCCGCCCGAACTTTAATACCCTTCTGCTATAATTCGCTGAAACCTACGCGGATTGCAGAAAGCTTCGCTCAAATTAAGGACCAAGTGTCCTTAATTTTTGAACTTCCAACTCTAAGTTCAAGACCAAGTGTCCTTTAACTTATGAGCTTGTTACTGTAAGTTCAGGACTAGCTGTCCTTAATTTATGAGCTTGTAACTCTAAGTTCAGGACTACATATCCTTATTTTTTGAACTTGAAACTCTAAGTTCAGAACTACTTGTGAATTCAGTATAAATATTTAATATTTTTTGTATGTTTACAGAGTTGAATTTATTTTGTAGGATTTGTTGAACATGTTCTTCAGAGATGTATACAAGCCAATTCCAAACAAGTACAACTTGGTATTAGCTATGTTGTCATGTCACCTAGAGAATGTGGAACTTGAGAAGGTGAAAGTTGTTCACTACTGTGCAGCGGGGTCAAAGCCATGGAGGTACACTGGCAAGGAAGAGAACATGGACAAAAAAGAGATAGAAGAAAGGGTAACACCGTCTTTTTATATTAATTTTAATTGACTAGTGGCTAATTTTGCTCAGCATTAAAAATGCTGGATAAAAAGTAAATACTACTTTGAAAAGTGGCTACCCCACGCAATTTCTACTTAAATTGAGGCTGTTGTAGAAACCCATAAACTTCAAATTCTTGATCTGAGTATGCCAAAAGTCTTTGGAACCACAAGGCCAATCTATTAAGGTTTATGGTGTATGAGAAAATAATCTAAATCTTGTTCTTTTAGTTGTCATCCAGTCCATTTACTTCCGGATCTTAAACACACACAGCATGAAGGGAAAAGATCAGAGTATACACAAACACCAAGTGAGATGTTAGATAAGCTTCTTTCTTTTACAAATGAAAAAGTGAAACATTTTACACACCGGAAGCTTACTCCAAGGACAGCCCGGTGGACAAGGCATCCCGCGTTCATGCAGGGCCTGGGGAAGGGTTGCACCCTAAGGGGTGTAATGTAGACAGCTTACCCTAATGCAAGCATCTTGAACCCGTGACCTATAGGTCACACTGAAACAACTTTACTGTTGTTGCAAGGCTCGAAGCTTACTCCAAAGACTAAACAAACAACCATGAAATGGATGGATGAAGCAGTTCAACATCCAATCTCTTTGTATTAGGATTTATCTTTTTCGGCAGATCGTCATACCATCACCAATAGGCACCTTAGCAAGGCCAAGGAAATGATGTCAGAACTTCATCCTATATTTCATAATTACTTGGTCTAAGAAAATCCATAGAAAAATAAAAAGAAAAAAAAATCCCCCAAAAGAAGAAAGGAACAAGAAAGTCCTCGTGCTTACCATACTGATGTCAACGCGTTTATCCTCCATCAAGTTTTGATTAAAATTTCTGATGCTAAGAGTCTTGGAATCATTCACCTAACAATAGAAAGGTTAGAGCTGAATAGCCTTTTGGAATTGGGAAACATGTGAAAAATGAAAATGTTCTTACCAGTGGATCGGCAACTCTTCCATGCCATAGGACATTATCCACTACAATAAGACCCCCAATTCTCACCTGCGGAAGGGGACAGAATTTACAATTTCAAAATTGCGAGGCATTCTAAACTATGCAGCAATTTTAGATGTGAATGAAGATGGTTTGAGATCATGTAACTCCTCACCAGTTGTAGCAGCAACTCAAAGTACTCTTGATACATTCTCTTTTCTGCATCAACAAAAGCAAAATCATATCTGCATAGAATTGGGAGCTATATAGTGAATGACCTTCCTCTTATATCGATGTCGGTGAAGGTACAGTGAACGGTTTTCCTCTACATATAAATACTTGAGACATCTGACTTTGTTTTTTACTCTTGAGACATCAGTCTCGTTGAGGGTTCAGTTCTTTAAAGGGTAATGGCTGGCAAGAGTCTTGAAGTAATCCAAGTTTATACACAGCAAAGAAAGTTTCTCACATAAGGTTTATCAAATGAAAGTAACTTAACTGAGGGAAAAAGTTTTTAGCATGGAAGTTTTGTCACATTGCACATTAGAAGTATCTTAATCCAACCATAAGATAGTAGCTTTTTCAAAACTATGTACCCATCGAAAAAATCATATCGTTTATACCTCGTCATTGTGCTAAGAATAGCTATAAGCAGTAGCCAAAAAGAAAGTAAATAAATTCCATAAGAATTACCCCTCAAAAGTAAGGAGTTTTTTAAGCGTTCGTTAATAACACAGAAAACTCAGTAAAAAACCAAACAAAAACAGGCCTTCGGTCAATATGTACCTGCAACTTTCCCCATTTTGAATCAAAGACTTCAAAGTATCTGCTGCTAGACCATGTCTCACGTCCACCTAATGACACAGTCACCCATCAGTGATAGACTATCAAGACATGTTAGCACAGTTTACCGTGCTACCATGAACAAACATTGAAGAACGATAATAAGTCATTTCTAAATGAGAAATACAGTTTACGTTCAGTAATTTATGTTAGGCTGCCATAAAAAAAGACCTTAATGAGTTTAAAATACTCTTAAGCATAAGGATTTTAGCATATATAGAATTAAGACAAAATATATGCACGTTTAGACTTTAGCCTCCATAAAGAGAACAAAGGTGAAATGAGATTAAACGGAACTTTAGTGCATAGATGCAGACAATTCAGATAAGTAAGCTCAATCTTCCAGGAGAACGGTACGAGAGATGAAGATTTAAGACAGAATTAAAAAGGATGTCGATGCTACAAGAGTGCTATGCGACAAAAGGTACCTAGTAAAGTGAAAAAAACAAGTTATATATGATAGTTCCATGACTAGCATGTTATGCGGGAGCGAACTTGAGGCCTCTAAGTAGGCGTTTGGCCATAAGTTTTGGAAGTTTTTTTCAATTTCTTTTTCTTCAAATATGTGTTTGTTTATAGAATTAATCTAGTTTTTGGAGAGTTTGAAAACCAAAACTTCAAATCCCAAATATAGCTTAAGACCTCTTTTTGGGCCAAATCATGACCATTTGGGACTTTTTAGCTGAAACAAGGACGTTTTAACCTATGTTGCACGGACTCTACAAAATGAAGCCGCACCCGTGTCCGATCCTCCAAAAATACACTATTTTTGAAGGATCCGACATGCACCCGGCAACATTTTTGGAGAGTGCGAGCAATATGGGTTTTAACATGTCAAAACTTGCCCTAAAGTTCATGTCCAAACACATTTTCAATTTTACATCAAGCTTCACCAAAATCAGCTTTTTCAAAAAATATTGGGGAATCTATGTCCAAACAGGTAAGACCCATCAAGTCAACAGAATATGTGTTGCAAAAATGCAGATATGTGGGAACATACAAGATTCGATAAGATTAGATATAATTACACCATACATTGGGTGCAAGTAGCACATATACAAGAATAAAATGAAGAAATGATGCCTGAGATGGTTTAATCATGTCTTAAGTAGACTTCCGAAAGCACCGGCCCATTGATGCAACAAAATGGTGATTGGAGGTACTAAATGAGACCCATAGACCTAAAATCACATGGAAAAATTTGTCTAGAAAGCTTTTAATTTCTATCGATCAATGAGAGGTACCTATGAGCATAACAGAATGTACACAAAGGATCCATCAATGCGATATGAACTAGTTGGATTGAATTAACATTTAGTTAATGTTACTCTTAAATCAGGTCCAGGTAGGATAAGTGTGAGATATAGACAACCTCTAGTTTAAAAGAGCTCCCGATTTCCCTTAGAGGAATTTTCTTTAACCATTATTGGAATGTGCCCCAACACTGAAACAAATATAAGAAACCCAAATTTGGAATTAAGGCATAATAAAAAGGTCGACAACTACTACATCTCTAGTACATTACATCTTATGAATCACAAAGGAGACACCACAATCACCTTATGTGACACACCAGCTCGATCATAATATCTTTTTGCAACTTCGATTGATTTGCCATCTCTTTCACAAGCAACTAAATGACCCTCTTCTGGAAGGACCAAGGCAACAGCCAAGGATGAATACCCCTGTTACAAGATCGACTCATATTAATGATCAATAGAGCATCCGATAGCAGATAAAACAACAGCACTCAATGTACTAATAGAGAATGTAAATAAATATCATTGCTGAAAGAAAACCAAAATTGATCGTATACTTGGTCAGTGCATTAGACTTGTCAAACACAGACAAAGTGATGCATGTAAGCTTTTTTGCTTTCCCACATGTTAGTTAGTTAGCTGTTGTGTAAATAAGCATAGTCTTACATGGAATAAGAGTAGTGTAGGTATTGTGTATTGTTATAAATAGAGGTACTTGTATTATAGTTAACATATCAATAATATATTTTCTCCCGTGCTTTCTCACATGGTGTCAGAGCCGTGGTGGTGAGACACATCCGGGAACTAGAATACAGAGCCAGAAGTCACCGTGCCTCAATTTTCCGGCGACTTTTCAAGGTTGTCTTGCGTCATCCCGCTCTCCGTCAGTGTTGTGCAAAATCCAACACTACCACAAGATACGTCATCGTCCAGCGACCAAACCCCAGTAAACATCTCCGGTAGCAGCCTCCTCACGCGCCTTCACGCGCCGTCAGAAGCTAGGGTTCCGGCGAGCGTGTGAGCTCACGCGCCGACGAGTACGACTACTTCCGGCCATTTTTTGAAAATGTTTCTTCAGAACAATTGGGTCGTCTACTAATTCCGACCCCATCCTTACTGTTTTCATTTTATTCCCACCACTTTGAGTTTTTTCTGGCAACTACACTGATTTTTCCGGCAGCTACAACAAATTTCCGGCGACTACAGTGTTTCCTTCGTCTGTTTCAGTGGATTACAATTGATTCTTTCTCTTATTTGGTAATAATCTGCTAGACCTCTCTTCAATCCAACGATGTCTTTAGGATTTGATGTTTTTGGGTTTAAAAACACGGGTTCTGGAAGTTCTAGTGTTATGATTACCTCGGAACCTTTAATGGAAGTTCAAACTACTTAGCTTGGGCTTCGTCTGTCGAGTTGTGGTATAAAGGTCAAGATGTTCAAGATCATCTAATCAAAAAGTCTAGAAGGAGATGAAAAGGCCATAGTACTTTGGGTGAAGATCAATGCTCAGTTATGTAGTATTCTGTAGCGATCTATTGATTCCAAGTCGATGCTCTTGTTTCGTCCATTTCAGACATGTTATTTGGTTTGGGAAAAAGCTCGCACTTTATACACTAATGACATATCTCGTTTCTATGGTGTGATATCACGGATGACAAATTTAAAGAAACATGAATTAGATATGTCTACTTACTTGGGACAAGTACAGACAGTCATGGAGGAATTTGAGAAATTGATGCCAGTTTCTGTTAATGTTGAAAAGCAACAAGAGCAGCGACAGAAGATGTTTCTAATTCTTACCCTCGCTGGACTTTCTAATGATCTTGATTTAGTACGCGACCAGATTTTGGCTAGACTGGCTGTCCCTACTGTTGATGAATTATTCTCTCGATTACTCTGCCTTGCTGCAGCACCAAGTCACCCAATGATCTCATCACAGACACTTGACTCCTCTGTTCTCGCATCCCAGATAGTGGACAATCAGGCATATCAAACTATGGAGAATAGATGAGGAAGAGGTCGTTTTGGAAGATCTAGAGCCAAGTGTTCTTACTGTCACAAACTTGGACACACTCATGAAGTGTGCTATTCCTTATATGGTCGTCCACCCAAAAATGCTTATGTTGCCCAGACCGAGACTACAGGTAACCGGGGATTTTCTCTATCTGAATGGGAATATAATGAGTTCCTTCAATATCGAGCAACTAAGCAGACATCTCCACAAATAGCCTCGGTTGCACAGACTGATACTTCTATTGCTGCTAATTCTTTTGCTTGTGTTTCCTAGTCTAGTACTCTTGGACCATAGGTCATGGACTCGCGCCCTGATCATATCTCTGGTAATAAATCACTTTTGTCAAATATTGTATATTCAGTCTCTTCCCACTGTTACTTTAGCCAATGGGTGTCAAACTAAAGCAAAAGGAGTTGGACAAGCTAATCCCCTTTCTTCTGTCACTCTAGATTTCGTTCTTTATGTCATTGGCTGTCCTTTTAGTCTTGCATCTATTAGTCGTTTGACTCCTGCCCTCCATTGTGGTATATATTTTATTGATGATTCTTTTATTATGCAGTACCACAGTACGAGACAGACGATTGGCACAGGGCGTGAATCAGAAGGCCTTTACTACCTTAACTCACTCAATCCTTCCACAGCATGTCTAGTTACAGATCCTCCGGACCTAATTCACAGACGTTTAGGACAATCGAGTTTATCCAAGCTTCAGAAGATATGCCTAGTTTATCTAGTTTGTCTACATTAGATTGTGAGTCATGTTAGCTTGAGAAACATACCCGGGCCTCCTTTCCGCGTAATGTTAAGAGTCATGTAGAGTCTGTTTCTCTTTAGTTCATTCTGATATATGAGGTCCTAGTAGAGTCAGTCCAACCATGAGATTTCGTTATTTTGTTAGTTTTATTGATGATTATTCAAGATGTACTTGGCTTTTCTTAATGAAAGATCGTTCTGAGTTATTTTCTATATTCCAGAATTTTTGTGCTGAAATCAAAAATCAATTTGGTGTTCATATTCGCCCTTTTCGTAGTGATAATGCCTTAGAATATTTATCCTCTCAGTTTCAGTAGTTTATGACTTCTCAAGGAATTATTCATCAGACATCTTGTCCTTATTCCCCTCAGCAAAATAGGGTTGCAGAGAGAAAGAATAGGCACATTATTGGGACTGCTTGCACAATTCTCATTTAATCTCGTGTCTTGTTGTGTTTTTGGGGTGATATAGTTCTCACAGCTTGTTATTTGATTAATCAGATGCCTTCGTCTCCCATCGAGGATCAGATTCCGTATTCAGTATTGTTTCCCAGTCACCCTTATACTCTCTTCCCCCTCGTGTTTTTAGGAGCACATGTTTCGTTCATAGCTTATCCCTGGAAAAGATAAGTTAGCTCCTCGTGCTCACAAGTGTTCTTCCTTGGTTATTCTCGTGTTTAGAAGAGATATTATTGTTATTCACCCGATCTTCGTAGCTACCTTATGTCAGCTGACGTCATATTTTAAGTCTAAACCTTTCTTTACCTCCTCTAACCACCATGATATATTTGAGGTCTTATCTATATCGATCTTTGAGAAGTTTACTATAGCTCCTCCTCCACCTTCAGCCATGGAAGTCTTACCTATACCAACCGTTGAGGACTCTAGTGTTGCTCCTCCTAGATCCCAGTTATAGGAACACCACTCTTGACTTATCATCGTCGTGCGCGCCCAGCATCAGGCCCAACTGATTCTTGTCCTGCACCTGACCTTGCTCCTACTGCGGACTTGTCTCTTCCTGGTACACCCGATTGCACTTCGGAAAGGTATACGGACCACACTTAATCCTAATCCCCATTATGTTGGTTTAAGTTATCATCGTCTGTCATCCCCCAATATGCTTTTATATCTTCTTTGTCCTTTGTTTCTATCCGTAAGTCTACAGGTGAAGCGTTGTCTCATCTAGGATGGCGACATGTTATGATTAACGAGATGTCTACTTTACATACTAGTGGTACTTGGGAGCTTGTTCTTCTTACTTCAGGTAAGTTGTCGTTGGATTTATGTAGTCAAAGTTGGTCCAGATGGCCAGGTTGATCGACTTAAGGCCCGTCTTGTTGCCAAATGATATATTCAAATATTTGGGCTCAATTACAGTGATACTTTCTCTCCCGTGGCTAAAATAGCATCAGTCCGTCTTTTTCTATCCATGACTGTTGTTCGTTATTGGCCTCTCTATCAGTTGGACATTAAGAATGTTTTTCTTCACGGTGACCTTGAGGATGAAGTTTATATGGAGCAACCACCTGGTCTTGTTGCTGAGAGGGAGTTTTGTGGCCTTGTATGTCGCTTGCGACGGTCACTTTATGCAGAGGCAGAGCTAGGATTTGAAGTGTATGAGTTCTAAATTTAAGATAGAACTGTGACCTAAAACTAATATACAATAACAAGCAGACTAAAGAACGAGTACCGAAATTTAATATATATTTAAAACGTACCAATTACTTTATTTCAATTGCACTCGACCAATTACTTTATTTTAAAAAATAACAGAAGAGGTCAACAATTGATCAAATACAAAAGTTTAATCTGAAAACTTCTAAAGTCACTAATTTTATTAAGGATATTGGTCTCACTAAGAAAGTAAGAAACTAATAACAAGAAAGTAGGACCACACACCTTGTCGGGAACTCGACTTTTGAAATTTTGGGAAGCACAAAAGTACAAATTGACAAAGAGAATAAAGGTCAAAATATGGGACAACCCTAAAATCAAAGATTAAAATCAAATTTTGCATAAATTGTTAACACAAATATGAAATATAAGAGGGAAACAATGACAAAAAAGAACAAAAAAGAAGGAGAAAAAAAGGAGAAATAATATATACAGAGGTCACCACTCACCAAAAGGAAGAAGAAGGGAGCAGAGTTGGGATCTAGGCAGATTGAAGTACTTTCTAGGTATTGGGATTGCTTAGTCTAGCTCAGGTATTGTTATTTCACAAAAAACAATGCTTTAGACATTCTTGAGGAGACAAGAATGATGGGTTGCAGATCTATTTACACTCCGATGGATCCGAATTCTAAACTTCTGCCAGGACAGGGGGAGCCGCTTAGCGATACTGCAAGATATAGGCAGCTGGTTGGTAAATTAAATTATCTCACAGTGACTAGACCCGACATTTTTTTCCCGTGAGTGTTGTAAGTCAGTTTATGGATTCTCCTTGTGATAGTCATTGGATGCAGTTGTCCGCATTCTTTGGTATATAAAATCGGCTCTAGGCAAAGGGTTATTGTTTGAGGATCGAGGTCATGAGCAGATCGTTGAATACTCAGATGCTGATTAGGCAAGATCACCTTCTGATAGACGTTCTACATCTGGATATTGTGTTTTTGTAGGAGGCAATTTGGTGTCTTGGAAGAGCAAGAAACAGAATGTAGTTGCTCGATCTAGTGCAAAAGAAGAATATCGAGCGATGGCTATGCCAACACGCAAGCTAGTCTGGATCAAACAATTGCTTAGGGAGTTGAAATTTGGTGAAATCAGCCAGATCGAACTTGTGTGCGATAATCAAGCTGCCCTTCATATTGCATCAAATCCGGTGTTCCATGAGAGAACTAAACACATTGAGATTGACTGTCATTTTGTCAGAGAAAGGATACTCTCAGGAGAGATTGCTACAAAGTTTGCGAAATCAAATGATCAGTTTGCAGATATTCTCACCAAGTCCCTCACTGGTCCTCGTATTGGTTATATATGTAACAAGCTCGGTACATATGATTTTGTATGCACCGGCTTGAGGAAAAATGTTAGTTAATTAGCTGTTGTGTAAATAGGCATAGGCCTACATGGAATAGAAGTAGTGTAGGTATTATGTATTGTTATAAATATGGGTACTTGTATTATAGTTAACATATCAATAATATATTTTCTCCCGTGCTTTCTCACATCACCTTTCAGCCTTCTATATTATACAATTTCAAGCTGTAAGAAAAAACTAAAAACATATTCCAATATTTGCCGTTTGGCATTTAGGATAATAATCTGGATAAAACCTTTACCAAATTATCCCTCATTTGGTAGCACAACAAATAGGTTCTCTCCAGATTATCTATCCATTTTTGAGGGATTACTGTATCATGGAGAAGGGGTAGGGGTTAGATTGTAATACCTGGAAAATAAACCCACTAGGTAAGAACTTCAAATAGGACAAACTCACAAGCAGAGATTCTTATTCTGTCTCCTTTTTCCTCTTCTTTCCTATACCCTTCCTCCACGGATGACTTTCTTCCCGCCCTTTATTGTAACGACCCGACTTGTCGTTTTAAGAATTTACGCCCCGTTCGGTGACTTAAGGTCTCGATCAGCTTCGTAATATGTATTATGACCTGCGGGTGTGGTCGAGTTTGATTTACTGAAGATTCGGAATTTAATTAAAAGAGCAATTCTTATTTAGAAGCTTAAATGGAAAGAGTTGACCGGAGAGTTGACTTTTGAGCAAACGACCCCAGAATAGAATTTCGAGGATGGCAATAGCTTCGTATGATGATTTCGGACTTAGGCATATGTTCGGATTTGGATTTGGAAGTTTGTAGGACAATTCGACACATTTTGGCGAAAGTTGAAAAATACAAGATTTTTGGAAAAATCCTACCGAAGGGTGAATTTTTGATAACGAGGTCGGATTTCGATTCCGGAAATGGGAATAGCTCCCTTACGTCAATTATGACTTGTGTACAAAATTTGAAGTCATTCCGGATTGATTTGATACGTTTCGGCTTAAAACATAGAAGTTGAGAGATTTGTAAGTTAAGAAATTTGGGAGTTTGGCCATGGTCAATATCGGGTCAAGACGACCTCTTTTCAGTGTTTTGAGTGCGCGAACAGGTCCGTAGCGTATTTTATGATTGAAATTCATATATGGTTAGTGTCCGGGAGGTTCCGGATGAGTTTTGGGATGAGTTTTGAGCGAGTCCGGACATTTCGGCACTCTAATATTGTTCAGGCACTTTCGGGGACGCGGGCCGCGCATTTTTGGGCGCTGAGGCGAAGGAGGGACGCGGACCGCGAAAATTGGGGCGCTGAGGCGAATGAGGGGCGCGGACAGCAGCAGAATTTCGCGGCCGCGCTTAAATTTTCGCGGACCGCGCAATTGTCCGCGGCCGCGCTCCAGGAAGATCTGCAGTCCGTTGATCCAACTTCGGAAGCCTATATCTTTTGATCTACAAGGAATTTTGAGATGATTCAAAAACGAAAGTTGTAGTCCTTCGTGTCTAGTTTCCAGAAAGGTAAAGAAGTCATAATTTGGACATATGTAGAGAAAGTTATGGCCAAAATACTAAAGCCTTGCAGTGCAGCCACCAAACTTTCGCGGCCGCGGTGGGAATTCCGCGGACCGCGGTGAGGCGTTCGCGGGGGCGGCGGAAATGCGCGGTCAGCGTATTGAGAATCCGAGAGGTGTACTATATATCCGAGGTTTAGGTTATTATTTCATTTTTGGACTTTGGGAGCTCGGTTGGAGACGATCTTTCGTGGGTTTTTCAAGCAATTCATCGGGGTAAGTGATTTTAACTCGAATTTGGTTAATATACATGAATATATCACTGATTTCATCATTTAGTTAGTACTTTGAGATGGAAATTTGGGGAAAAATTGTAGAAACTTCATAAACCACAAATTTAAGATTTGAAGGTCCATTTGACATCGGAATTTGATAATTTTAGTATGGTTGAACTCGTATCGGAATGGGTGATCAGATTTCGTGAAAATTATGTCAGGTTCCGAGAGGCGGGCCCCGCGTTGACTTTTTGCAATAAATTTTGAAGTTGACGTATTATTATCCGGAATTGTTTCCGATGAATTTTAATGAAGTTATACAATTAATTTGGATAGATTTGAGCGGTCCGGAGGTCAATTGAAGCAAGAAGGCGATTTTGAAATATCGGCATAACTTCAAAAAGATAAGTGTCTTGCTTAACCTCGAGTGGGGGAATTACCCCTTAGGCATTGAGTCTTATGTGCCATTTGTGAAAGGTGAAAAACCGTGCACGCGAGGTGACGAGTACGTACTCGGGCTTATACATGCAAAAATTTATTGAATCAAAGTCTTAGGCATTATTGTGTAGTAAATTGGAAAATTGTGAAAAATTATTAAATCATCTGTTTGCCATGCCTAAATCCTTATTGTTGAATTTGTTTTTATATGATAATTTGATGTGATTGTTACTTGAAATATTTATGAAATTTCGTGAGTATTGTTGGTTTAATATTTGTTGTGAAATTAATTGATTTTGTTATATCTTTGGAATTTGGTTGTGGCCATTGAGCAAATTGTGATATGAATTGATTTTATTATGTTGCCATGTTAATTTCCCGTATAAATTGTTGTGTTGTGTGAGTTGTTATTTTGGGGAGATAAGGGTGGTATTTCACCGTTGATATTATGTGGGTATAAGGGTGGCATTTCACTGTTGTTGTGTTTGTTGGAATATTGTCTGGGCGGAGCGATAAGGGTGGCAATAGGAGCGATAATGGTGGCTATTGATATTGTTTGGGCGGAGCGATAAGGGCGGCTATAGGAGTGATAAGGGTGGCAATAGGAGCGATAAGGGTGGCTATTGTCCGGGACGATATGTGATGATGTGGAGTTGTGGTGTTGATAATTTTCATGTGATGTTGTGATTTCCCTTGTGTTTATTTTTATACCTTGTGCAATTTGTCTTGTTGTTGGTAAATTGATAACAATCTGATTTATGTTGAAATTGAGAGCCTGTGGCCATTGCCAGGCGGATTATAAAATGAAATGTGGGCACGAGGTGCCGTGAGTAAATAATGAGGATATTTGGCACGTGAATTGTCCGTGCAGTTGTGATATGAAATGTGAGCATGAGATACTGTGATGAAATGATTATGATAATTGGCACGTGAATTGTCCGTGCAGTTGTGATATGAAATGAGGGCACGAAGTGCCGGAGAAATATGATGATTTAATTATGGGCACGAGGTGCCGTGGAAATATGAAAATGGATTGAGACCCGTGTTTACAAAAAATATGAAAATGGGTTGAGACCCGTATTTTTATGATTATGAAATGAGGTATCACATGGTGACTTCTTAATTGAAAGAATTATATTCAAAATATTTATTTGGAAGGATTTTTATTCAAAAAGAATTATATGAAAGAATTGTATTTGAAAGATATTTATTTGAGGAAATTATATTTGAAAAGATTTATTGAAAGAATTATATTTGAAAA
>AWOL01S0028511.1:0-11274 GCA_000715115.1 Nicotiana otophora | reverse complement strand
AGAGTTATTTGGAAGAATTATATGTGAAGGATATTTATTTGAAAAGCTTGAATTAATTGGGCGTACATGTATTTATTAATTGTTGAGTGATATTTATGGTATTCTTGTTATCTTGCTGCGCATACCACTGGTTGTTTTATCCTGCCCTTATCATTATCTGTTTCCTAGTATTTTGTATATTATATTGCACAGGCTATTAGACTAGTGAGTGTCTTGACTGTACCTCGTCTCTACTCCATTGAGGTTAGTCTTGATACTTACTGGGTACCGACCGTGGTGTACTCATACTACACTTCTGCACATTTTTGTGCAGAGCCAGGTATTGGAGATATCGGACTTGAGCAGAGTTAAAGCGCGATCGTAAGGATTCAAGGTAGAGCTGCTTGGCCATCGCAGTCCCTTGGAGTCTTTTCATTTCATTGTACTGTTAATTTATAATCAAACAATATTGTATATTCGGTACGCGTGATCATTCCATGTATTCAGTTAGAGTTCGTGACACAGTACTACCAGTCTTGGGAGGTTGTATATTATAATTATTTCCGCTGTTAGTTTCAAAAAAAAAAAAGGCTTCAAAAGGTAATTGAAATCGACTTACCTAGTCTTAGAGACTAGGTGCCATCACGACGCCTGTGGTGGGATTTTGGGTCGTGACATCTATCGTGTGTGAACAACCCTCGACCCCTGGTTCACAAGTCCCCTCCATGAAGACCCCTGTCGAGCACCTCTTCTATAATGACACCCTCACGCCTTCTCTTCTACAAAACCCCACTAAACGTGAGACTTACCCATCAGAGTACCAGTAATGAGCCCCCTCCCCCCGGTTGCGAGCCTTCTGCTCTCCCCTCTGCCCCTCCCACCTTCTCCTTTTTATGGCAGAAAACGTACCCAGCAGTCAATATGCTATTATATTCTTAGGCCAGCTATCCTTTAGGCCCTTCACCTCTATAAGGGCCATCCTATCTCTATACTCTTCAATATAAATAGTCGTATGATGACTACAAGGAAATATCTGTCCCTTCAAATACATCCGATAAAATTGGAATGATACAAAGAAGATATACGGGAGGATCAAGTTCCATTCCTCTCCCCCCTCTTCACTAGATTCTTTGTTACTTTTGGCACCATAAAGAACCTACACAAAGGATAAGAGAGGTGAAATCTCCAATCTTGCGCCATACGAGAGTATGACAGGAGAAGGTGTACATACTCAAACACAGCCAGTGCCACACTCAAATTCCAAATCCGATTATTCTATTAATTGTCATCAACAAGTATTCCTGGTTTCAACCTCAGGTTTCCAGCTTTTGACATTTTAAATTTTCTACTTGAAGAGCTTTTGCAGCATAAATTGTCAGCAGCGCACCAGATATTTAACAAAGAGAAAGTATATGAGGTAAGAAAAGTATAAGGAAAAAATATAAACCAAGAAGAGGAGTTTATATACATACAGTATATGTGCCCACTTCAATGCACCTTTTTGCCCCAAGAATCTGGATGAGCATAGCAAGTAGTTGTGCTTGATCCGGTGACACCTATTACTAATAACAACAGTTAGTCAACATTTTAGTCCAAATATATCATTTTGTCAATCTCGTCATGAGAAAAAGCATCATCACTAATCACAGTCCTATCTTATAAAGCAAAGTTCTAAAACAATAAAAAGAACAAGGGAAATTTAAGTTCCAGTTGACCTTCAGTCTTTCAGAAAAAGATTCCCAATAACCGCATCTCATCCATTTCATCATAAGATGAGTGACTCAGATTGTATTTCATTTAAAGTTCAAATTTTCTTCAATTAAACATAAAGAGTCAGTTTTCATATATTTATTCGAGTGAATTTCCAAAGAATAAATTTATGTATACAACCACTGAGATCTTTTTTTCAAGTCAGACTCAGTCAGTAGTTGTTGTGTGTGACTTGGAGCCACACATCCAATAAATTTCCGAGGACCAAGGGTCATATAACATCCATAAATAACCCTTTTTTGAAAAGATCCTTAGTTTTTTTTATGAACGAAGAGACTTTCGATATTTAAATACAGAAACTTAACAGGTTACTAAAGTCTTAGACTAGAAAGGTATCACGTGCATGTTTCAAAACTATGAACAGCAGAACAGCGGTAATGTGTAACTTACTTAGGAGGTAAAGGAAACAACAGTTAGCAAAGCCTAGGCTGACGAATTACCTGCATCTGACTGCCTCGCATTGTTGCTGTCTCCTCCCTAAGTTCACGCAGAATCTGAATGCAACCAAAAAAAAATAAAAGATAAGGAAATGAAGTCCAGATAGAGTACCTCCTTTCTTTTCTTTCTTTTCCCAATGTTTGCTTCTCTTCTCAAATTAAAATGGGTTTGCAACCAGAGCATTCACCTTTGGTTCTCTAACGTTTGACAATATGTAGTCATAAAGTGGCGAATCGACACTTATAATTTGTTTACCACCATATCTAACATCACTTGCAACAATAACTTGACTATCATGAAGTTTTGATGCCTGAAGCTGACAAAAGGAGAGAGCAGTTGCGGGCACATGCCTCGTCAAGGCTGAAGCATTTATGTGGTATATCAATGGAAAGAAACACCCATTAAATTTAGGTTGAGATAATGCAAATGAGTTGGTGCAGCGAAGCACCATGCGGCTGGACATAGGAGAAGTAATCAGCAGCCAATAGAGTTCAAGGAAAGTTGAACTCCCTGCAAGAAAACAAGTATAAAATGAAGCAGTTAGGAGAGTTGAAAAATAGGACACTAAAATTCAAATTAGCCAAGTGTTCTGACAGTCTCCCAGTACGTCTTGAGTGCTATGCTTTTTTATATTAAATTACAGGCAATAGAAGGAGCTAATATGAAAGAAAACAAACTTCTTTCTTTTTGGGATTTATCAACTCATTTTATATAACAAAGATAATGAGGATATACTAGTGGTGGGTAATGTGTTATATGGTTATCCATCTAGCTTAGGCTTCTTACCATCTCCAAAGTGGACTCCATTCGGTTCCCATGGCAAAGAACAAGTTAGCTTCAGCAAAATAAACTCTTTATATCTTATCATCAGGCAAGTGCAATTCACGTAATGGCATATTGAATCACAAATTTACATGGTTTATATTGGTAATGGTGTTACTTTGAACTAAATTTGTACATTTATATGTTAAAACTATTTAGAATAAAAGAAAAGTAGGTAAAACTTTATTGTTTGAATCTCGAAATAAGTCAACAAAACAATAACTGTTAGAAATGAGTTAATCCAATCAACATGGGTAAAGAGGAAGTAATAATATGAGAATGTAGTGCAACAGTGAGAGTAATCATATAACATGTTTCTTACTACTACTTGATGGCCCCAAAAAGTGCAGAGACCAAGATATGGTTCACTATGAGGAGGCAAATTGAATGTCCATCCTGTTAAAGAGCGACTGGGGAGTGGATTTTGTAGTTTTGATTCTGCTTTTTCCCAACATTGAGTCAGTTAACAAGGGGCTGACAGTTCATTTTTGGAGCGAGGAAGCAATCAGAAATTCTCTGTAAACTAATTCTATAAGGTACTATGATTAGTTAGAACACAGCTGAGCCCCCCCCCCCCCCCCCAACCCACCCACAGTACATTCTGGAAAACTTTATTCAGCAAGGAGGCAACTGTTCGCTAAGAAAGCTGCATCGAAGCACCTAGAAAGAGGCAAAGAATATGTTGACACCTGCATCTTTTGTTTAAAAGTAAACATATTTTGATCCATTGTCTATGGACTTGGAACTACTGGGGATTTATTTTTCCTCTTGGAGACATGGATAGGTAAAGCCCCAGTCAGTTAAGATGTGCTCTTGACTTGGAACAGTTTGGGTGTTGGAAAAAACCAGGACAATATGGAGGGTTTCCAAAATGCTTATTTTGGAATATCTGGTTGGAAAGAAAGAAGGATATTTCGAGGGGAAGATTTGTCAACATCACGTTTCAATCACCCAGTATACTTGTAATGTATGCGATACATATCCGAAATCCCAGATTGACATTTATGGTTTTCTGGAAAAATTAAGCTTGTACAATTGACTACTTGATGTATTTTGTGTAATCTTCATACAGTAGTCTAACTTTGTATAATTTTAAGAAATCCAATAGTGCCATATTAATCAAATTTTCAATTACTTATGATGCCAGCACTCTAGGTTATTCAGACAGCTATACTTTATGCCCTCGTAACTGCTATCACTAATGCCAGGAAATGAAGGCCAGCCACCATGTTTTCCAGACATGTAAGGCCTATGGTATTTATGATTAACAGGTGAATTTTGACAGATTTTGTAGTATGCATTATACAAGCTACAATTTCGAATAAAACATCAAAGAAAAGAAAACTCATAGATTGACACAAATAGTAGGATTGGCGTGATCTAGCTTCCCAACTTGAATCATGTATAATCTTACTCAGATGGTACGAATTTTATATTATAAATTGACATCTGGATCAATTTGGAAGGTAGGATTGGAGCATCGTATAATCCAGATCACCACAGAGGTAGATCTTCTAGGCTTTTAACAAATTTGTATGCCACAAAGACTTCCTCTTTAGTGTTGATTCAATTGTCTTAGGCAGATCTAGAGGAAATGAGGAATCAGATATGGTCCACAGGTTCAAAACTCGAAGAGTATGCCCGGAGGGATCTACCCTGCTCCCATTGAAAAACTAGACTTCAGTCAACAGTAGTTTTCAAGCTCGTAACATGCACCCTACTCACATATCCTACGTTGCATCGCTACCACTGAACCAAAGCCTTGGGTGCCAACCAATTATCTGTCTTGTGAAATGTTTCTTCTCTTGCTTTCGCGGTTACCTCATATAAGTTCCTACTCATTGCTCTTGCCGGTCAACACCAGTGGCGAAGTCAGAAATTTTACTAAGGGGTGTCAAAATATAGTATGTATACTTAGTGGACCTTCCAAAGTTCTATAGCCTTTCACCATTTCGGGAGTTCACAACCCTCAGAGCATCATTCACCATAATATCATCTTACTCAGCTATTTCTAATTTTCCACTGTTAAAACATCCCTTCTAACCAATATGATATATTTCATAGTGGACCTTGGTTTTCTTATTTTCAGTTCTTTGCATTAACCAGTCCTAAATTAAGTGTAGCTATATCACAAGCTCATGTAACAACTAAGAAGCGAGAAAAATAACACTTTATTCAACGAAAATAAAATGGAATAAGCCACATGGGAAAAATTACCCAGAAAAAGAAAACGAAAAATAAATAGAGAGAATTGACGAACCTCAAAGAAATCTCTGGTGAACTGTTGGGAAAATTAGCCGAGTCTCTGGTTCTTCAGTTTGCTTTGTTTGTTTTCCCTTTAATTCCACCAACAAAGATAAAGCTCTACGAAATGTCAATTTTAGACATCATTATGTAAATTGTATGACAACTGTAAGGGTATAACAGTCATTTCAATTACAATATTTTTATTCGTATTCAATAATTTTAAAAAAGAAACGAAAAATATTTACCTTCCATCTTCACTAACCAATGACTCAAAAACAAAACAAAACCTAAAACCCCTAAACCTCATCACTCAACAATGGCAGCTACAACAAAGTTTCTCCAACTCCGGCCAAAACTCAAACCTTTCCCTGAACCCAACCCCATTTTCCCCCATTTCTTCTCTTCGAACTCCAATTCCGATCACCCCCAAATCCCTAATAATACACCACCCCCTCCCTCAGAACCACCCCACCAACCCCCCACACCTAAACCCTTCTCTTTTTCCTCTATCGCCAATAATCCCAGAAACCAAAACCCTTCTTCTAAAACCCCATCTTTAGAAGAAATTAGAAAAAACCTCGCTGAGTTCCGCCGCCGTTCTGATTCTATTCCTCCACCGCCGTCATTTCAAGAAATCTACAAAAGAAATGTCAATAATGCCCCCAGACCGGGCCCCACTGGAAAGCTTGACCTCAGCGCCATTCGCGCTAACCTCCGTAACTTTAACAACAACAACCAGAATAATGAGAATAGAGGGAAGTTTTTTGACTCGTTATCCCTCTCGCGATATAAAGATAGTTTAAAGTTGAGACCCAATATGGATAAAGTGATTGGTGGGAGTGAGAATTTGCCTGTGTCAATTTTTGGTAAGGAAATGATGAGGGATATAGATGGTGGTGATAAGGAAGGTACGAGGCCTGAGTTTGTTAGGATGTACAGTCATGGTGAATTAGGTGAGAAGTTGAAAATGTTGAGGCCCGCGAAAAAGAAAGAGGGTGAGAAGGGTTGGTTTTCGTTGAAAGAGTTGAACGATAGATTGGCGAAGCTGAGGGAGACTGAGGAGAAAGAGAGCAAGTCGAGGATGGCTGGCGACATGTTTAGGGACATAAAAGCTTCTCTTGTTAAGTTGAGTACTGATGATGAGGAAAAGGCAAAGAGGACAATGAGTGAGTTTGCCTTCCCCCCTCATCATATTTGTGTGCAGTTTCGGTGTTTGCTTATGTATTTGTTTATTTGGATAACTTGTGCAGAACCATGTATAATAAATGTGATGCTGTGAATTGTTTAGTTATATTTATATATGCAAGTGTGATCAAATGCTAAAAGCTTAGAGTAGCACCTATGGCTACCAGAACTTTAAGCATAAAGCTCATACTTTAGTGACTAAAGGGGTGAGGTAGAAAATACATGGGACATATATTTATAAGCAGAAACAATTATATATATACAAAGGAATTGAAAACTACAATTAAGTGGTGTTGGGAGGTTAAGTTTTGGTTTATTATTGCAAAGAAATGTAAGTGTAAGTGTAGCTGCATCTAATGGTGTGGTCTAACGTTCAATTGGGATGAAAATCATGGGGGATCAGAGTTCAAATCCTAGCCGAGGATAACAATTGCTAGGTTATTTCTTCCCATATGTCTAAGAATTGGAGGTTGAGTTACTCGATACCTGTTCTGGTAGGATTTAGCAGGTATCAGGTAGAATAGTTAAGGTGCGCAAAAGTTCGCCGGACGGCCTCCATTATATATATAAAAAGACATGTAAGTGTAGCTATTGTGGTAATATAAAGTATTTGGAATTAATTGAGGTCATACAAAGTGGCTAGTGATTGAGTCATTGGTCTGATTCATCTCTTATGAATATAATATTTTTCCCATGAATCTTCTCTAGGAACCCAGTTCCATAAGAGCTGCTCTTGAAAATACCATTTATAGAAGAGTTTCTTGCAAAACTATACTCATAAAATGTACATATTGTGGAAAATGTGCAAAGCCTTCACAATGATGTCAAAAGATTGTTTCTGTGTTTGCAATCTTTTTATATTCAATTAGTGGGCCTTAGGCCAATTTGCTAGTAATTATTCATTAGTCAACACAGTGTGCATCGAGGGCTAATATCAATTCTTGTTTTCTTTAATATAAGCTACAACTAGATTTAGGTCTGGCGCTTCCTTCCTTGTAAGCAGCAACACTTGTATGTCACTTGTAGATGGTTTGAACATCTTATATGATACATTGATTACAATTACTTTTTACAGTTCAGAGACTTGATGTCTTGGGGCAGCTGGGTGGTACCCCAAGCTTTATGTTGCATCCACCAAAAGAAGAATTGGTTGAAAAGGTAATAAGTGTTTTGTTCTCAGTTATCTTTCTGTCAATGATGCTGCTATTTCTAATTTGATTACTCATGATAAACCTTTTTGATGTCCAACCTGCACTCAATAGTTTTTAAGTATTTGGTTTTTCTGAATATGAGTCACCTATGAAGCATTCATTTCAGGGATCTGAATGGTATTTTGCCTTCAGTGATGATCTGAGCAGCAAGCATAGTCTCTTCTTTCTTTAGTAGAAAATCTAGGAGTGGATGCATTTGGCTTTAAAATCTAAAAGCAACATTTGAGACACGAGAGATTAAACCAGACCTTAACACTAAACATGACACTTTTTGCTGATTTTTGGTAATTTTAATAATTAAGATGTTATACATAATCGTGAACTGCATTAGAGCAAAAGGTTAATGCAATTATGCGAGTTACATTTTTGCTTTACCATATGTATAAAAAATAATAACTTGAGGTGGCTTTCTTATAATTTGGATATGCTATTTTGGGGTCAATCTATTAAGAATAGGGTTGCTTAGTTATGGTTCTTTCCCATCAAAATTTAATTTTATTCAAGACAAGTTATTACAAATACAAGAGCGGGCGGTGATTGTATGAACCAGTGTACGGACCGTGTGAATCAAATATCGTATTGATGATTCACATGGTTTTCTACCATATGTAGTTCATTTTTATTGTTCATACTTAACTTAAGAGTTAAGAAGAAAAAAGGTCTTTTTTTCATTTTCCAAGAATGTTATTAAAACAACAACAACAACAGTGTAATCCCATAAGTGGGGTATGGGGGGGGGGGGGTTGAAAGTATGCAGCCTTACCCCTACCTTGTGAAGGTAGAGAGGTTGTTTCCAGTACACCCTCGGCTTAAAGCAATCATGCATAATCACAACAGTATAAAGAACAAACATAGGGTTTTATTTATTTTAGTCATCCAAATTATCTATAAAAAAGATTAAGATGCATATTTGGTCCGACTAAATTGCTCTTTGTCATATTGCATTTCAGTTTGATCTATTTGTCCAGTTTTTGTTTAATTAAGCAAAACAAGAAAAAGAAAACATAAAAGAAAGGAAAGGTGGAGGCATGGTTGATGGTTGTCTTGATTTGCAGCCATAATTTACAGAGCTCATCCATGATTTTGTGCTCTCTTATTGTTCTTTCTGTTCTTTACTTCGTTTAGCTCAGCAAGTGGCATCGGTTGTCTGATTTCTATTGTCCATGTGGCTGTCATTCATTTAAGTGAATGTAATAACTTGTGGACAATTTTGAACAGTATTTCCACCCAGATAACATGTCATCTGAGGAAAAAATGAAACTGGAGCTACAAAAAGTGAGAGATGAATTTAAAATGTCAGAGTCGGATTGTGGCTCATCACGTGTTCAAGGTCAGTGGTCTAGTTTTATGGTGTCTTGTTGTTTAAGGTTGCTATTTAATATCTTTATTTCTTCGGTTGTTTCCTTTTTTCCCCCCTATACTTGATATTCTTGGTGCTCTTTATGCTACTTTTGAGGTTCCATTGGGTAGTTTGTATCTGGCTTTAATATGGAAGTTGTTCTAGATACTTTCCACTTGAGCAGATTCTATGTTCTTTTCTGTTTCTAGAGTAGATCTTTTCCCTAGAAAGAATTTCCTAGAAAGAGCTTTTTGTCTACACTGATACACAGACCTATCCATATATCAAACAGAACCCACAGTATCATTGGACATTATCCTCTGCCCCTCTCCTTACATAACACCACTTTCCCATTTAAATTCAAGCTGATTCCCCTGCTCTTCCGCAAGGCTAATTTAAATTCTTCCTCTGATTTTTGGTAGTTAATTGCAGTGCCAGGGAATAATCTATATCCTGTAGAAAGCAGTATTAATTTGCTTGGAATCGCTTTTCTTCTGATTGTCTACAATGTGGAGACCAAGAAAGGGTAATGACTTCCAAGTTCCAAGTTAAGCTAGCGAGCTGAGTGTAGTCAGTCAAACATTTAGGTTCGCAGAGATCTTGACCCAAGATTTTAGGATAACTAAAAGACCAATAACATTAGGTTATGAGACTTGGAAGACAAACGGTTTAACCAAGTTTGGGTGTTAAAAATTGGAGTCCATTTTCCATCATTTCCGAAGGTGCAATTACTGCTCACAAAGAAATGGTGCAATTGACTGCATCGAGTTTGTTCAACATGATTTGACTGATAGTTCCCTTGTGATGATTTACTTAGGAAATACAGTAAAACATTTTAATGCATTTGAAAAGGGGGAATCTATGTTTCTTTGATCAATGAATTCTGATTAATAAAGGTTCATCTAAATCTGTTCTGTCAACATCGTATTTGATTGACACTCAGTCGCTTTGAGAAAATAGTTTTTCTGCCAATAGTTATGGAGCAATATGGGTCTAAAATATGATTTTGGTTGAGGAAAAGAAAGAGAGGAAATTCAGCATCTATTTCAAATGAAACTGTAGATGAGAATTTTGAGTAATTGAAGGTTCTATTAGAAGGCATTTTTGTTCAATAGGCCCCATGTAGCAGTTCTGGATTAATGCAGCAAGAAGTTCTTTTACTGAAATATACCAAGGATTAATGCAGCAAGAAGTCCTTTTATTGGGGCAGAATAGGTGTGCAAAAGCTGTCTTTTTGGGATTCAAATGTTTGAGGGAAAGAGCGAGTGATTAGTTGAAAGCTTTAAATGAGAGAGTGTACAGCAGTCTCTTATGAGATAACCTTGCAAGGATGAAAGACAAACCGAAGAGCTACTACATAAAGTTGTGACCCTTTGAACTCACTTGGTGCAAAAATCCCCCATTGCTTAGTTGAAATTGCAAAGGTTTAGGGACACTTCACTTAGGTCATAGGTTTGAGTCCTGAGGCATGCTAGTGGAAAAGGGTAGGGTGCTGGACCCATTATCCCCTAGTTTTGAAGGCTGCGGTTGGTCCTAAGGGTTGGCCCCAGATGGATTTATCGGTCTTAATTTTTTTTTTTACATAATTGACCAGCCCGAAGAAATATAAATGATTCTATCTTAGCGATAATTGTTTTTTTGTTAATGGCATGGGAGCTGATAAACCCTGGTTGTAGTTTTTGTTCCACCTCTTGCATCTTGTGGTAATAACGTTTCACCTGAAAATTCCACTTCCCATGTCTTTCCTCCAAGTGTCTTTTTCCGGTTGTGATTCGTTTAGTTTGTAGATACTTCCGTCGAATTTTAAAGATCAATTAATTTCAGTTTCTTTACGTTTGGTTTAAAGAGAGAATACTTTGTGTAGGCTTTGTTGAAAACCTAAATATATAAATCAATAAAATTTCACTCTCTAATAGCTTAACCTTTTAGATGAGCGATTTACTTAAATCAATAGCATACCAGTATAGGTAGAGGTCCTGGATGCAAGTTTTGCCATCAGCTGTTGATAAAAAGTGTCCGTTGAACTTGAGGAAGAAGAGCATTTGGAAGTAAGTCTACAGAAGCAACTGCTGACCTTTTTTTTCTGGTGGGGGGGAGTCTGATCCAGTATGCCGCCATTGCTAGTTCCTTCATGGTCTGAAGCAATCTAGTATGCTGGCATTGCTACTTCCTTCATGGTCTGAAGCAATCTCTACAAAGTTTGTTTGGCTGGTTTAGTCGTCTAGTTTAGCAATTTGTAGATGCACAGTGAGTCAGATCACTCGGTGATGATAAGTAACACGG